>OX393550.1:55122568-55195068 GCA_947650365.1 Chamaelirium japonicum
GTTTCCCATTGGATGGGGACCATATATATATATAACTTCTAGGTAGGTTTCTTACAAGGTTTCTCATATAAGAGGCTTCTAACTGGATCGGGACCATATATATATATATATATATATATATATATATATATATATATATATATATATATATATATATATATATATATATATATATATATCAGTCTTCTGAAAGGCTCAAGGCGCATATGAGGCGTTTGGGGCCTAGGCGCAACTCAAGGCGCAACTCAAGGCGCGCGCCTGATTGAAATAAGGCGCATATATATATATATATATATATATATATATATATATATATATATATATATATATATATATATATATATATATATATATATATATTCAAAACATGCATAACTAGACTAAGAAAATGAATCTTAAGACAAGATGAATTGGATATATCGTTGTTGCAACAACACAAATGTTGTAGCTTGTAGGTTTGAATTACGGCTCTAAATAAGCTATTTAAAATATATTAAAATCTTCAAATATGTACAATTCAAATTTAATAACCAGTTATAAGATATCAAATGTGATATTATAGCAAACAAAAAATAAATAGTGAATGATTGAATGTGTTATTTTATCCGTGTGCTTGTGCACATGCTTCTAAATCAGTATGAAATGTACAAATCGAGAAAAAAATTAAAACTCATTGAATCTTGTAATAGTTGAAATAATATCAAAGTCATTAAATCCAACCCACAATTGCTCATATGGTCCTACCTAAGAACTATAACAAATTATTTTGAATGTAAATAATATTCAATCAATGTGTAAATATTCAGACTACTATAATCATGAATCAAATCTACTTAATAACTTACTTAAATTGCAAAAAATATCAATTGCAAGCACATAATTGCACATAGTTCAACTAGGCGCGCCTTTTTTGCGCCTGGAGCCTGGAGCCTAGGCGCGCGCCTTAGACTTAGGCGCACGCCTTTCTAATAGAGCCTGTCCTTGTGTTTTTTGAGGTGCAGGGGCTGAGCCTAGTTGAGCCTGAGCCTAGACACGCCTTTAATAACACTGATATATATATATATATATATATATATATATATATATATATATATATATATATATATATATATATATATATATATATATATATATATATATAGGTCAGGATCGGTTGACCCAACAAAATTTGACCCAGCAAATAACCCAGCACCCTTTGAGGCACCTAGAGGTTTTAGAATGGGCTGATTTTTTGTAGACATGTTGTCTATGATATGTTGATCATCCTCACAAAAAATCAGCCCATTCTAAAACCTCTAGGTGCATCAAATGAGATCTTCAAATCAACGGTTAAAATTGACAGTAAAAAACCGTTGATTTGAAGAGCGCATTTGATGCACCTAGAGGTTTTAGAATGGGCTGATTTTTTGTGAGGATGATCAACATACCATAGACGACATGTCTACAAAAATTCAGTCCATTCTATAACCTCTAAGTGCATCAAAGGGTGCTGGGTTATTAATGGGTCAAAATTTGCTGGGTCATCCGATCCTGACCCTATATATATATATATATATATATATATATATATATATAGAGAGAGAGAGAGAGAGAGAGAGAGAGAGAGAGAGAGAGAGAGAGAGAGAGAGAGAGAGAGAGAGAGAGAGAGAGAGAGGGAGGGAGGGAGGGAGGGAGGGAGAGAGAACGGGAAATGAGCTTCCAACCTATTTCGGCGAAATGGGCAGCCACCCATTTGAAGCCCGTAGGAGTTTTAGAATGTGCTGATTTTTTGTGAGTTTTAGAATGGGCTGATTTTTTGTGAGCACAAGCACCTTATCTTAGATAGAACACCCACAAAAAATCAACACATTCTAAAACTCCTAGGGGCATCAAATGTTAGAAGTTTTATCGAACGTTCGTTGTAATCGTTAATCTGAAATATAACATTTGATGCCTCTAAAAGTTTTAGAATGTGCTAATTTTTTGTGGGGGTGCTATCTAATGTAAGGAGCTTATGCGCACAAAAAACAGCACATTCTAAGATTCCTAGGGGTGTCAAATGGGTGGCTGCCCATTTCGTCGAAATAGGCCGCCAGCCTATGCCTCGTATCCTTATTCCTCTCTCTCTCTCTCTCTCTATATATATATATATATATATATATATATATATATATATATATATTTGTGTGTGTGTGTAGAAAAGGGATCCTACATTGAGGTGTAGCTTCGTTGCTACACCTCTGGTGTAGTTTACCACCCTAGAAGTTTTAGAATTTGATAATTTTTTGTGGATGTGTTCTCTAGGGTAAGGTGATCATCCTCATAAAAAATCAACAAATTCTAAAACTTCTTGGGTCATCAAATGTTCGAAGCTTTAACGACCGTTCATTGTAACCGTTAATTTTACTTAGCACAATCACCTTGACTTAGATAGCACATCCACAAAAAAATCAGCCATTCTAAGGCCTCTAAGTTATAAGTACATGAAATCTAAAAGACTTTATCGACTGTTCGTTTTAATTGTTAGTTTGAAGGGCACATTTGATAAGTCTAAAGGCTTTAGAAAGTGCTGATTTTTGGTGGATGTGCAATCAAAGGCAAGACGATCATGCTGACAAAATATCAATAGCTTCTAAAACCTCTATATGATGATTTGAAAATCGGTGTAAACATTTCAGTGCAAAAACAGTGCTCCCTGATCATGATTCTCGATCCAGTGAGAAACTCTTATATGCGAAACTTTGTGCGAAACCAACCTTGAGGTTTCAGAATTTGATGAAACTTGGTAGGCAGGCTACCTATGCCATGTTGATCATCCGTACCAAAATTCATTGAATTCTAAAACCTCTAGGGGCATCAAATGTTAGAAGATTTACTGACTGTTCATAAAAATCGTAAATTTGATTATCAAATTTGATGCCCCAAGAGGTGATACATTGCGGCCTGGTAACATGCGGCTTAACGTGCAGCCACCCCCTTCCGGGGCATTTTGGGAAATTTTTTTTGGGGATTGATCACCCACCCTTGAATAACGCACAAAAAAAATTTCAGCTCGATCCAAGCCCTGTAGGCCGTCCAAATGTGATCGACTTTTATCGGTCGTTCATTTTTTTCGTCATTTTGATCAACACATTTGGACGGCATACAGGGCTTGGATCGGGCTGAAATTTTTTGTGTGTGCTATCCAAGGGTTGGTGATCATTCCAAAAAAAAAAAATTCCCAAAATGCCCCGGAAGGGGGTGCCGCACGTTACCGGCCGCAATGTATCACTACTCTCTCTCTCTCTCTCTCTATATATATATATATATATATATATATATATATATATATATATATATATATATATATATATAGGTCAGGATCGGATGACCTAGCAAATTTTGACCAATTAATAACCCAACACCCTTTGATGCACTTAGAGGTTATAGAATGGGCTGATTTTTTTGTAGACATGTCGTCTATGGTATGTTGATCATCCTCACAAAAAATCAGCCCATTCTTAAACCTCTAGGTGCATTAAATGCGCTCTTCAAATCAACGGTTTTTGACTGTCAATTTTAACCATTGATTTGAAGATCGCATTTGATGCACCTAGAGGTTTTAGAATGGGCTAAATTTTTGTGAGGATGATCAACATACCATAGACAACATGTCTACAAAATATCAGCCCATTCTAAAACCTCTAGGTGCCTCAAAGTGTGCTGGGTTATTTGCTGGGTCATCCGATCCTGACCCTATATATAGGGGCGTGTTAGGATGCGACGTGCGGTGCGTGCGGCGTCACACCGCAGCCGCCTGATGCACCGCTGCGTGCATCGCACGCACGCACCGCAACAGTGCATCAGGCGGCTGCAGTGCGACACTGCACGCACCGCACGCCGCATTTTATCATTCCTCTCTCTCTTTCTCTATATATATATATAGTAGTGATACATTGTGGCCGGTAACGTGCGGCACCCCCTTCTGGGGTGTTTTTCAATTTTTTTTTTGGGGATTGATCACGTACCTTTGGATAGCACACACAAAAAATTTCAGCTCGATCCAAAACCTGTAGGCCGTCCAAATGTGTTGATCAAAATGACGATAAAAATGAACGACTGATAAAAGTCGATCACATTTGAATGGCCTATAGGTCTTGGGTCGAGCTGAAATTTTTTGTTGGCGCTATCCAAGGGTAGGTGATCAACCTCAAAAAAAAAAAAATCCCAAAAATACCCCAGAAGGGGGCGGCTGCACGTTAAGCGGTCACAGTGTATCACCACTATATATATATATATATATATATATATATATATATATATATATATATATATATATATATATAGGGGCATGCTACAATGCGGCATGCGGTAAGTGCGGCACCGCACTACAACCGTCTGATGCACCGCTGCGTGCATGCGATGCACATAGCGAGTGCATCAGACTGTTGCAGTGTGGTGCCGCACTTGCCGCATTATAGCATGCCCCATATATATATATATATATATATATATATATATATATATATATATATATATATATATATATATCGTTGCTGCACCTCTCGCTTATTTATCTCCCTAGAATTTGATGATTTTTGGTGGATATATTGTCTTGGGTAAGGTGATCATCCTCACCAAAAATCAGTATATTCTAGAACTTCTAGGGTCATCAAATGATCTAGGCAAAATTAACGGTTACAGTGAACGGTCGATAAAGTTTCGAACATTTGATGACCCTAGAAGTTTTAGAATTTACTGATTTTTTGTAAGGATGATCGCCTTACCCTAGAGAACACATCCACCAAAAATCACAAAATTTTAAAACTTCTAGGATGGTAAACAACGCCTGAGGTGCAACAACGATGCTGTACATCAGGTCTAGACTCCTTTTTCTCATATATATATATATATATATATATATATATATATATATATATAGGGGCATGCTATAATGCGGCATGCGGTAAGTGCGGCACCACACCGCAGCCGTCTGATGCACCCGCTATGTGCATCGCATGCACGCAGCGGTGCATCAGACGGTTATAGTGCGGTGCCGCACTTACCGCATGCCGCATTATAGCATGCCCCTATCTCTCTCTCTCTCTCTCTATATATATATATATATATATATATATATATATATATATAGTTAGGAAAAAGGGAGCTTGGTCCACTGGATTAGCTTCGTTGCTGGTCCTGTGGACCAGTTGACCACCCTATACGTTTCAGACTTGGTTGAAACTTGGTGAGTGTGTTATCTTGGGTGAGGTGATCATTCTTACGAAAAATCAACAAATTCTAATACTTTTAGGTTCATCAAATATTAGAAGCCTTTATTGATCATTCTAACCGTTAGCTTTTCTTTGCACATTTGATAACTTTAGAATTTTAGAATTTGGTGATTTTTTTGTGAGGATGATCAACTCACCATTGATAACATACCCACCAAGTTTCAACAAATTCTGAAACTTGTAGGGTCGTTATTTAGTCCACTAGACCAGCAAGGAAGCTTGTCCGATGAACCCGAAAACCTGTCCCCATATATATATATATGTATATATTTTATGCACTAAACTTAAAGACTGTGATAGTACAGTGGTGAAGTTGTTTGTTATGTATTGACAAGTTGAGAGTTCGAAACTCATACTTAGTATATTCTGTAAAGATTAAACAGAATTATAACTTCCAGTTCAATATATGTTGAATTAAAACCTTCTTTGGTTTTCGCTCAAATATAGCAGTAGGTAAAGAAAGAGTGAATGATATGGAGAGAAATATGATAGAAAGGAAGATGATAAGAAAGAAACAAATAGATGATAACTCTTGCATTACCTCTAATCCTCTATGTCACGATACAGACATATGCATTTTCTCAATAACTAGGGAATTTCGTCTAGGTCGACTGACAAAAGTGGCCTACTCCACTTGCATGAACCAAATGGGCCTATTCGGCTAGCAATAGTAAGCCCACTTACATCGTTTTGGTTCTAATAATTCGTAAGATATAAAAATCATCTACTAAGCATTTATCAGACAATAAGTCGTGTTGTTTTTTAGATTGTGTAACACATAAGTTCGTTCTCAATTGTTTTTTTGAGCCTTGTTTACTCATGCTCCATAGTATATTCCATAAAGATGGGTAATGGCTTGGTGGTGGCTATTTTTGTTTATTATGATGCTGGCGACATGAGATTCTAAACTGAACAACTCAAAAAATTATTGATTAGGACTAGGATATATTGCCCATTGTCCAATTTGATTTTTGTTAGCTTGATATGCTTTAGTTTCCTGTATACTCTTCTTGACTATGTTTTACTGTACATATGTTCAATGAGAGACTTCTATTGTTTTTTGTTGGATGCTAAATAGTCTGTACACAGGTTCCTCAAATGTATGCTCTAGCCCTGTCGGATACCCATAACCTATGAAGCACCGGTACTCTCGGGGCCTCAACATGTCCGTGTCCGACACGTGTCAGACACCGACACTCGTCCGACACTCTCCGACATGTGTCACACACAAAAAAAAAATGTCTTATATGAAGAAAGATTGTCCGACACGTGTCGGAGATGTCGGATGCGGTTGGAGCGTGTCGGATATTACCGGAGAGGCTTTTTCTCATTTGAAGTTGTTGAGGTTCTTGAGATTGCGAATCTTTCCATTAATGAACCGGATATGGAAGCCGTGGTCTTCACGTCGATGGTGATGATGTGGTAACACTTGATGTTGGCCTTGATGGATGATGATTTTATGCGTGTGCTATTTGTTTTTTTGTGTTTTGAATGTTTGAAACTATACACTTGAATCATTTATGATGTTTGTTGGAGACTTTTTTAGTTAACTATTAGCATTATGTTTGATTATAAATCATAATATAAGACTTGTTTTATATATATATATATATATATATATATATATATATATATATATATATATATATATATATATATATATATATAATTCAGTGTGTCCCCTAACGTGTTCGTGTCCAATTATTTTGAAAAATATCGTGTACGTGTCATATTGTGTCATGTCCGTGTCCCGTGTCCCGTGTCCGTGCTTCTTAGCCCATAACTCATGTTTTATACAATTGACAAGTCTTAAATGAACATGTAATTCTAATAGAATCGGTGTTATATGCTAAATTAATCATTTGTTGCAGTAATTTTTTACTGATTTTTTTTAATGTCATTGCTAAAGCTAGGTTCTTGAGACAGCTGATGATTTGGGGGAGGTTACAGAACATGTTGATTATTATGTTCAGGGGAGCACAGTTGCCACTGGAAATTTATTTGGAAGGTAACTGTCTTTCAAATTACACCATGTTTATCCATTAATTATTCCCTTATTTATATGTTGTGGGAAGTATTGTGTTTTTTGTTTGATACCTGTTGCTGGTCATAACATTTTAACTTGAGTAGCCAGTATATAGATGGTACATTAATCATGGATTTTAAATTCGGTTGACAACAGTATGTATCGGTTTCATGTCTTGCCATGACCGATACCCCCTTCAGTATTGGTACATGTACCGTATCGGACCATACCAAGCTGACCCGGACTTTATCGACCGAATCATGTGGGCATCGACCGATACAGGCTTGTATCGGCCGGTACGGGGTCTTGATCGACAACATATGGATAGGTCATTATTTGGTGCATTTTGGTATTTTTTTCTCCATTATCCCTCACCATCTAGCAGCTGCACAGTTGGGGAGCCCATGTACAATTGCTAGCATATGGAGGGGGCATCATTTGAGGCTATAGCATGTGGAGGGTCATCATTTGAGACTATATATACCACCTCATCTATCCCAGTAAAGATAAGTAGAAAGCTGTATTTTGGTTGGTTAAACCCGCTTTACTTTGCTATTGGTTTCTATCGAAGTCCAAATCTTCTAAATGTGGGAGTGCTTTCAATTCCCGTCTCACTAGTTTCACCCATGTCTTCTCATGTATCATGTTGTTTTACCACTGGACCTAAATTCAAAGATCCTTCAATTTATGATCTCTTGCCCACTAGGAAGCACGAACACTTCCCCAAGCCCCCCGTATCCGTGTCGGACACCGACACGCGTCGAACATGCACCGGGCACACATGTGCCGTCCCTCATGTGCTTCTGAGAGCCGAACACGTCCAGACACTCGTCGGACACTCGCAGGACATGTGCAGACAAGGCGGGTTGACGGTCTATTCGATATAGGGCCGGGTCACAACTCACAATCTGTTGTGATTCAGTTTGGGCTTCAACCTATCTGATCCTTTGAGGTTATAACCACAGAGGATCATATAGGTGGAAGCCAAAACTGAATCACAGCCGTTCTTTTGCATGCCATTTGGGCCTGAATGTGATTCAGTTGTCAGGTTGGTTGTAACGGACAGTTACGGTTCAATTTTGGCTTTAACCTATCTGATCCTCTGAGGTTTCAGATAGGTTGAAGTCAAAATTGAAACACATCCGTTCTTTTCCATGCCATTTAGGACTGTGTGCGATTCACCGATCAGTCTGGTTATAACTAACAGCTGCGATTCAGTATGCATTAAATTTTCATTTTAGTTGTTTTTATGAGGTTTTTTTCGGTTATTGAAATATATATAAATTATAAACACATAAAATATAAAAAAATATTAATTTATTTTACTGTGTCCCCGTTGTACCCTTGTCCTCATTTTTTAGGATTTGCTGTGTTGGAGTACCAGTGTCGTGTCCTATCCGTGTCATCGTACTAGTGTCAGTGCTTCTTAGCTTGCCCTTCATTCAATATAGGGTTAAATCTAAACACTAACCTTAAACATAAATCCTAAACCTTAACATTAAATCATAAAGCCTAAACCTAAAATTCAAACCTAAAGTCCTTAAAGTCGAACTTTTATTTATTTATAACTCATTATATTTTTTTTCTTTTTTTTTAATATTTGAAAATTTTTTAGAAAAATAGACCAATAACTATTAACTAGTCATATTCTAGGTACATATTGGTCTTGAGCCAATATATACCGCTATCGATACCCATATTTTAAACCAAGGATATCATGTTGCTAAGGCGAGCCTTAACGCCTGGAGGGTGCCTTGAAACCTAGGTGTTGTTTATATATATATATATATATATATATATATATATATATATATATATATATATATATATATATATATATATATAGGGGGATGCTTAAATGCGGTCCGCGTCCGCAGTCGTCCGATGCACCCGCCGCGTGCATCAGATGCACGGTGTGGTGCATCGGACGGCTGCGGACCGCAGGACGACTGCGGATGAGGAATGTTACTGTGAGCTGTCAAAGGAGAAAGTCTCACTTTAACCCCCTTAGAAGTTTTAGAATTTGATGAAATTTGGTGAGGGTGTTGTCTAGGGTAAGATGATCATCCTCACCAATTTTTATCAAATTCCAAAACTTCTAGGGGGTCAAATGGTCGAAGCAAAATCTGCAGATTTTAAGAGTGACTGCGGACGACAGATTTTGCTTCGACCATTTGACGCCCCTAGAAGTTTTAGAATTTGATGAAAATTGGTGAGGATGATCATCTTACCCTAGACAACACTCTCACCAAATTTCATCAAATTCTAAAACTTCTAGGGGGGTCCAAGTGAGCGTAGCTCACTTTCTAAACTAGCAGCTCACAGTTCAACGTAACAGCCCTCGTATATATATATACTAGTAATAATCCCGTGCTCAAGGGCACGATTTTTAGAACAATAGAAATATTTTGAGGGCGGTGATAATATTTAGAGGGTGGCGGCAATATTTCGAGGGCGACAATAAATAATTTATGGGCAACAATATTATTATGAGGGAGGTTTCATAATATTTCGAGGGTGACAATGGAACATTTCGAGAACGGTAACAATATTATTAGGGGGTCTAATAATTCGAGGGTGGTAATAATATTTAGAGGGTAGCAACAGAATCCACAATCGAAAAGGGCCCCCACATTCAGCGAGGGTGCCGATGAAATTATTAGATTCCTTAATGTTATTCTCAAGAAATGAACACTCATACTTAATAATGCCCTCTCTCTCTCTCTATGTAGAAAAGATTTCATAGGCGACAAACATTTTGAGGGTGGTGATAATATTTAGAGGGTGGCGATAATATTTCGAGGGCGGCAATAATAATTCATAAGCAACAATATTATTATGAAGGGGGATCATAATATTTCGAGAGTGGCAATGGAACATTTTGAGAGTAGCAACAAAATCCACAATCGGTAAGGGCCACTGATGCGAAACAAATGCAGGTGGGCAGGAAATCAGTAGTTTAATTGTCCTAGCAATGTTTCGCTATGAATTAAAAGTCTCAGGTAGGAAGTTTATTCAAACCATCAGCAGGGAATAATGGGTTTTAACCGAAACTACTTGCATCAGACAATTCGATCTCAGTTTTAAGAATTACAATAAATAATGCTTAAATTAAACGGCACAAGTCCGTCCCGCAATATCAAATACTAATGAACTTAACAGGCAGGTGGACACTCAACCTCACAACAGGGGCAACAGTTGGCAATGATAATATACCAGAGACCCAATTGATGAAACACGTCGGTACCTGGTCGAGTAGGGAAATCCTTACTGTTGCGATACTGATGATGGCGCAGGCACATATTCCTCCACGCTCTCTTCCGAGTTGAGGAAGGGGGAGTTGATGTCGAGGCACCCTTCGTCGTCTTTGATCATTCCATGGTCCCCGTCGGGGTCAGCCTTGTGAGTATGCCGGGCGATGAGAGGGGGTGGGTTTGGGTGTGGTGTAGGGAATGGGAGGGGTTGAGGTGAGGCCGGAGGACTAGGGGTGGTCGGCTGCACCGGGACAGGGTCGGGTCGGTTCGGGCCGGCAGTGCCGAGGAAGGGGAGGGTTGGCCGGGTGGTCCAGCCAAGGGGGCAAAGGGGAGGGGCAGCACCGGGTAGAGGGGAGGGGATAGGGGTCGGGTTGGGTGTTGGGTAGGGGTCGGGCGGCCAGCAGCAGCAGGAGGGAAAAAGGAGAGGACCGGGTGGGGAAAAGGAGGGGACCGGGGTGGGGAAGGGGTGTCGGGTGGCTGGAGCTGGGTCGGATGGGGGATGGGGGAGAGAGGGAGGGGGTTCGGGTGGTGGGAGGGGGTCGGGATCAAGCGGGCAACAGGAGGGGGAGGTTCGGTGGGCAGGTGGGGGGAAACCAGATGGGGCCGGCGTCGGGTAGGGGGCACGGACAGGGGGTGGAGGGTGGTGGATCGGGTGAGAGGAAAGGAGGGAGAGGGTCGGCGGCTGGGCTAGGGGAAAATAGAAAACAAATTAGGGTTTCAGATTAGGGTTTCACACGCCTAATCTGAACCTAGGGTTTCACACACCTAGGGTTTGGGTTTGGGGTTTCACACGCCTCACCCTGGTTCTCTCAACACACAAGTGGAGGAAAACGAGAATTTTATTCATTCAATCAATGCCATTACAGGTTCCATGGGCAGGCCTATATAAAGGCCTGCGATAACAAATGAAAACCCCTGAAAGTCGAGGTGGGACTAAATAACATAATGCAGAAAATAAAACAAATGCAAACATCCACGATGGTGCCGGCTGTCTGATCAGAGCCATAGGCTCAGGTGGCGCCTCCTGCGCTCGTACACGCGCCATGGCCGCTGCTCGATGCCCCCATCAGCCACCACATTCAGTGAGGGCACCTATCAAATTATTAGATTCCTCATAATATTATTCTCAAGAAATAAACAATTAGGCTTAACAATGCACTCTTTCTCTCTCTCTTTGACAAACACACACACATACATCATTGCACAGTAAAATGTCAAAATTTTGGTGCCAAAGCAATCACGATTGACCAAGCAGGCCAACTAAGCTGATCATAACTGAACTTTAGCAGTAAATAAAGTTCATAATGATTGTTGATTTTAAAGAAACACAGAGGATAATTAATGATGCATAGAAAGCAATGCTATACATTCATCAAAATCTTTTGATTTTTTTAGCAGGCACAAAAAAAAAAGACTTTCATCATCAAACCAAATATTTTCATTCTCGCATATTTCTAAAATTTTAACTTGTGAGCATACACAGGTTCAACCTGAAGATGATCCAGATCAAGCTAACAGAGGAAACTCATGCAATATATTGTAAAATAGTATAGAGAAAAGAAAAAGAAAGAAAGAAAGAAAAAAACCACTGGTGACAACAACAACATCACTCTTCGTCCTCCTTCCCTTCAAACTGAGTAAAAAATAACAGAGAAAAGAAAAAAAATAGAAAAACCCATCATTTTCCATCCCCCTCGAGTTGATGTGACTCCCAACTCATCAAAATTCAGAGAACAACTTCCAACCTTTTGAACTCCATAAGAAGCTGAAATAGTTCAAAATGCATCCCATTCCGATACATTGCACTTCATCAAATGCTTGTTACCCCCTATTCCCCTATCCCAATCCCAACCCCAACCCCACAAAAAGATGTCCAGATTTTAGCAAAAAAAAATAAATATTATTAGCAAATCAAATGGTAGAAAAAACCAAAAAATAAATAAAGATGGAGTCTGATGCTTAATCTTCAAGGTTTTTTTAGAGAGAAAGAGGTAATGTAAGGAACAATACCCGATCGAAGGTGATGAGATCGGTTTTTGGGTTTGTGCAGATCCATAGGAGTAGAACAGTATCTGCGGCCAAGAGGACGGACGGACAAACGACAGGATAATCAAATGCCGTTATTCCATGGAATACAAATCCAAATCACCCACTTATCTTCTCACTATAGTCATAATACAATATTTCTCCTTTCCCCGTTTCGTAGTATTATTTAAAACCCGAGGATGAATCCAAATTATAATCGGAATCCATCGAGCCCCAACCTTGGGGTAAGCCACTTGCACACATCATCCATCTCTTCTGGGACCGTGTAGTAGCCAAGCCTGCAGAATTCCAATTGCTTAGACATGCAAAAAATCTTCATTCTATATAAAACAAAACAAAACAAAAGGTCCAGCGAGCGGTCAATGGCATACCCATTATATGTTTTGAAAGTAAGATCTTGAAATCTTGCTGGTCTTAAAACTTCAGCAGATTTCTCCCCATATTTATAAAGGACTACATCATCCCCTGCAAAAAGATTTGATGGCTAAATATATCTGCATCTAGAACATATCATGCTTTTAAAGTAAGTGAACTTAACCATGACTTATCCATGATTCACATGATTAAACACCTGCAACGGTATCTAAAAACTTTCATAAAATGTCGACCATAACTTAAAATTTCAAAGAACAAAGAAGAAAACTGCATAGAAGCTAACTATGAGATATTACAAACTGACAATTACTTCCAAGCATCTGTTTTCCAGATCAACCAAAGCAAGATTGAAGAAAGCTGAGTATATAGTTCGCAAACCTAACCCACCTTTAGACTGCAGTCCCTAAATTCTTTTGTCTCATATTATGATCACTTGGTCATACTTCTAATACATAAAGATAATAACGGGTCGGTGATGGATGAAATCTAATCAAAACTGAATTGAAGGGGGCAAAATGTATTTTTTTAACACTCAGTTAATTGAGCATCGCTAGAATGAGTGTTGGCAGTCATTGGTTGTTTGATCGCCGAATGAACATTCAGTTTTTTTCAGCAAATTCTAGGTGAAAAAAAACCAAGGATTTTTTTCGAGACAAACACATTACAGACAATGGCTGTTGAAAAACCCCTATGATTTTTTTTGGCAATCAAACAATAATTGACTGTTCAAAAGAAAACTCATGTTAAACATTCAACAAATGAAGGATGGATTTTCGGAGATTTGCAACATGGTAGACAATATTTGTTAAAAAAACGCTAGAATTTTTTGGCGAGCAAATAGTCATTACTTGGGTTCAAAAGAAAACCCAAGTAAAATATTCAATAATTATTCTCTCAGATGGGGATATTGTGGCGTTAAAGACATTCACAGATCTCAAAAAAAAAAAGAGAAAAAATTGTTTAAAGAGAACAAAGAAACACCACCCATGCTGTGTGAGAGAGAGAGTGTAAACAATTACCTGTGGATGTAGATCTCGTAGATGGGGCGGTGGCTGTAGGGGTTGTCGAAGGAGATCGAGGCCAAGGGGCCACGGAGGGATGCGGGGTTGATCGAAAAAGAGATAGGGGGATCATCTTCTCTCGATTTCGTCTACCCGAAGCCATCACCTGTAAAACCCTCATTTTCAAGAGAGAGAGAGAGAGAGAGAATGAGAGAGAGATGCTCATGTGGGGACTCACCTGAGGGCTGGGCGGTGACAGGATGCGCACAGCGAGGTCGGGCGGGATCTACGGCGCAACCAACAGGGGCGAAGCCTCGGCGGACAGATCTCAAAAAAAAAAAAAATGTTTAAAGAGAATAAAGAAACACCACCCATGCTGAGAGAGAGAGAGAGAGAGAGAGAGAGAGAGAGAGAGGGGGGGGGGGGTAAACAATTACATGTGGATGTAGATCTCGTAGATGGGGCGGTGGCCGTAGGGGTTGTCGAAGGAGATCGAGGCCAAGGGGCCACAGAGGGATGCCGGGTTGATCGAAAAAGAGATAGTGGGGATATCTTCTCTCGATTTCGTCTACCCGAAGCCATACCTGTAAAACCCTCATCCTCAAGAGAGAGAGAGAGAGATGCTCATGTGGGGACTCACTTGAGGGCTGGGCAGTGACAGGATGTGCACGGTAAGGTCGGGCGGGATCTGCGGCGCAACCAACAGGGGCGAAGCCTCGGCGAATAGATCTTAAAAAAAAAGAGAAAAAATTGTTTAAAGAGAATAAAGAAACACCACCCATACTGAGAGAGAGAGAGAGAGGGTAAACAATTACTTGTGGATCTAGATCTCGCAGATGGGCCGGTAGCAGGGGCCACGGAGGGATGCAGGATTGATCGAAAAAGAGATAGGGGAGATCATCTTCTCTCGATTTCGTCTACTCGAAGCCATCACTTGTAAAACCCTTATCCGAGAGAGAGAGAGAGAGAGAGAGAGAGAGAGAGAGAGAGAGAGAGAGAGAGAGAGAGAGAGAGATGCTCATGTGGGGACTTACTTGAGGGCTGGGCGGTGACAGGATGTCCCGACCCTCGATCAACAAAGAGAGATGCTCATGTGGGGACTCACCTGAGGGCTGGGCTGAGGCTTCATCGCGAGGGAGAGCCGCAGCCTTCGCCTGTATCTGCGTCATCTTCGGCCCATTTTGTGCTGGATCTCCCTCGGGTCATCGTGTTGGGGGGCCGGAGGAGTCGGTCAATCCTCCTACGACCGCAGCAGTATGGAGGAGTCGGCCAGTCCTCCTCCCTTCTTCATCTCAGGTGGCTGCAAGAAGAGGAGGCGGAAGGCCCTCGCCTTTTTATTCTCAGGCGGCAGCAAGGAGGAGGAATCTTGGGGTCGACCGATGGCGCCTAAGGGCGGCATTGAAGCGAAGTAGCAGAGGAGAATGGGAGATCGGAGGCCGCCAAAAGGACAAGAGGAGGGAGAGAGAGAGATGGGTCTGCAGAGAGAGAGACAGGTGGTGCTGCTCTGGATGGGGTTTAAGAGAAACGAAATGGAGGCGGGGGCTCAAGGTTTGGTGACGGGTTTCTTTCCCTATAAGCTTCTCTCTTTTTTTTAATTCATTAACAGGATGATGTGGCATTTAATCACACCATCCATTACCTTCATGTCCGGTCTGAGTGCGATTCATCAGTTGGGGCTGAGTGAAACACTGGTGAAACGGACGGTTGTGAAGTAGGGCATGCGATCAAATATATATATATATATATATATATATATATATATATATATATATATCTGATTGACCACTTAAATTCAAATTTGAAAAGAAGTTGAGTAGGATTTAAGAGGGAGATTTAAGAGGCAGAGTGGCATTTAAGAGGGACGGTGAGTGGGATTCGTTGGTCGAGGCTAAAAAATGGACGACTGTGATCGAGTCTTCCTGTTTATCCCCCTTCTCTGCATAAATCTCAGCCGCTGCTTTGTCTCAGTTCATTTGTCCCCCCCACAACTGTTGTCCACTTGTCCCTTATTACACACACACACACACACACATAAAGGGTCAGGATCTAGGGACACACTACTTTGCCACAGAGTTTGACACATCCCCAAAACCCTATGTAGAGATTTCAGAATTTGTTGATTTTTTGTTAGGGTAATAACCTTGCCTTAGATAGCACATCTATAAAAAAATCAACACATTCTAAAACCTATAGACTAATCAAATGTTCTCTTTAATTTAAAGGTTAAAATGAACGGTTGATAATGCTTTTTAGATTTGATGCACCTAAAGAGTTTAGAATGTGCTTTTTTTTTTTTTTTATGGATGTGCTATATAAGAGAATATGATCATCCTTACAAAAAATCAATAAATTTTGAAACCTCTATCTAATGATTTGGATGATGTGTGTCTAACTCTGTGGCAAAGTAGTGTCTCTGGATCCCTCCCCTATATATATATATATATATATATATATATATATCTATATAATAAGCTACAGTTTTGTGGGGGGTACAAAGAACGGTCGTGATCTGTCTTTGAGGGGGAGATAGAAAAGAGGGGCTAAGATAAGCTGATGTAAGGGTGAGTGCGATTCATCTGGGTAGGGGAGAACGGTTGAGATTGCATGGAATTAAGATGGAGGGTTGAAATTGGTAAATGAAAAAATAAATAAGGGAAGGACTCGATTGTAAAGAAAAAAGAAGTTAGAACTGTTTGGAGGTCTTTTATGTAAAAAATATAGCTGCCATCTATATACGTGGTCCCCTTCCCCATAATTGCTTTCCGATTCAGTTTTAATTGCATTTATAGTTACATTACAAAAAAAAAACCGAAAAGATGATCACAGCCGTCAGTTTTTGTCCGCGTGATTAAGTTGCCCCCGATCCGACTGCCCATTCCTCTCTCCTCTCTCTCTCTCTGTTTCTCTTGATCACCCCTTGCGCCGCTCTCTTATCCTCTGTCACGCCTCTCTCTCTCTCTCTCTCTCTCTGTTGTGATAGCTTGGGCCGAAAGAAAAAGAAACCAAAGAAAGAAGTTCGGAGGGATAGGGATGTGCGATCCGGTCAGATGAGTTTACACGAACGGCTATAGAGAGAGAAATGGAAGCTGATCGGGTATATGGATGGTTAGGATCCGATTTAGAAAGAGATGAAAGATATGGAAAGAGAGAGATTATCGGACTAGAGATAGAAAGTAGGAAACGAGAGATCTAGAGAGAGAGAATCTCGAGTAGGAGAAAGAAGATCGGATGAGAGGTGAGACGTTCGGTTGAGAGAGAGGAGCTCTGATGGGATCCGGTTTTAGAGAGAGAAAGGAGAGAGAAGCGGAAGAGAAGAGGTGAGTCCCGGGCGGCTGTGATCGCATGGGTTTGGGTTGCTAAGTGGGGCGGTTAGAGAGAGAAAAACAAGGAGAAGAGAGAGAAGATAGGGCTCTGATCGGGTAAGGAAGAGAGAGGCTGGGCACTAGGTTTGGACGGTTTTGATGGGTTGGGCGGTTGGGATTCAAGGTCGCATGCATGGGTATCACAGCTTGGGTTTGTGGCACGGGACGGCTGTGATCATGTGGGAGTGAGAGAGTGTGCTGGGTGTATCACAGCTTGGGTGTATCGGTAAACATGCATGCATTGTTATTGCATGGAAGGGATTGGCGATCGGACGGCTGCAATCGCTTTGGGTTTGTGGCTTCAGGTGATGGCTGCATGCATGAGGTTGTAAGGGATGCTAGAGACGGCTGCATGCGATCGGACGGTTGTGATGAATGAAAATAAAAGGGTAATAGAGATGAGCGGCTGCATGGGTTTTAAAGGGAGAGATGCATGGATGGGATCATGGATCGGACGGCTGTGATCAATGGGGGAGGAGGTGTGAAGTGGGTTTCCATGCATGGCTATAAGGGATGGTTTGGTGCACACAGGTTGGGTTGATGTGAGGGAAAAGAATGGCTGCGATGAGGTCTGTATGGGAGTGCTGGACGTCAGGGAACTAGGGGGTTTGGGGGCACGTGGGAAACTTGGTTACCATCATCCGAATCAACTCCATCATTGCTCATTTGCATTCGTGTAGTCATCTTCTGGTTCGAGCCAAGCGCTGCATCGACTTAATGAAATCTTCTCTCAACTGAATCATCACAATCATCTGTCTCTTGGATGTTCTTTAGAGATAGTCTTTGAACGAGCTGTACAGTCTCCATCAAATCGCCGCGAGAATATCCACGGCTTGGTCATGAAATCCTTGAGCTGACTGCATCGAAAACCGGATCGATTCCCTGAAAGACACATGAAATGACGCTTATCAGGTTTAAACACGATTATCAATAAAAGGATAATTTGGACTTTCGGGCTCTATATTTTTCATGCATGCAATGTATGAGAGCGAAGCAATATACCGTTAGGTTCGTATAAAAGTCAATTATGTAGTAATGCAAAGAGAATCATGCAGTTTACGTGTATTATGAAAGTTTTACGTAACAAACTGATGATATATGCTTGAGAATAATCGGATAATTTGTATAAAGTGGTCGCTCAACACTCTCCTGTAGCTATCCTGTAGCTATGCAACCCTCACTCTCTCCTCAAGTCGTCAGCAGCACCACCGAAGGGGAGCGGTGAGCGGATCCCCCTCCTGTAATCTGCACCTCCAGATCCGGCCCTCGCGCAACCCTCCATCCCGGCGACCTCCAGATCCAGCTCAGGTTCGGGATCGACGGCACCGGCGGGCGCGGAGCGGGGCTCGGGTGCGGGCTCGACGGTAGCGGCGGCAACGGCGGGCGCGGAGCGGAGCGGAGGGGCGGCCGGGCTTGATGGCTGCGGCGGCGACCGGGTGGGGCGCAGGCGGGGCGCAGGCCCCCTCTCTCTCTTAACTCTCTCTGCTCTCTTTCTCTCTCTCTCTCGAACTCTCTGTTCTCTCTTTCTCTTTGTTCTCTTTCTTCTCTCACCCACTCTTTCACTCTCTCTCTCTCTCTTTCTTTTTGCTTTTCTCTCTCTCACCTCTCTGTCTTTTTTTTTTTTGTTGCAGCCCGGGGGGGGGGGGGAGAAGTCGTCGGGTTGGGGGTCGGTTGCCGGAGACGGAGACGAGGGGAGGTCGGGAGATCGGGCGGATAGAGGAGGGAGGAGCGTGCTGCTCCCACAGTCAGACTGCTTCCTTCCCCTCTCCGACGATGGGTTCCACCAAATCTACAGCATCTCCGGTCGACCCTTAGCCCCTTCCGACCTTCAGCATCTTCGGCCCTCTCCTTCTCTCGGGCTGAAGATTTTTTATTACCCCACAAGCTGGAAGCAGGGCTGTTAATCGGCTCGGGCCAGTGCAAGGCTCACAAATGTGGGTTTCTGCCGATGATTTTTTCAACCCCTCGAAATATATTGTGTTGCCCTTGAAATTTTTTGCGTGCTCTCGGGCACATGGTTTTCGCTATCTAATGTGGGCACCCTTGCCAAATGTGGGTACCACCGAACAAATTTTGATGCCCCCGTCGAATGTGGAAACTATGTATAGGTTGGGGGGCTCAATTAAGTTGTGAATTAGATTTGCCAAATGTGGGCGTTGCCGACGAATTAGGTTGTTTTCCTCATGTGTGGGCTCCCCATCCGAATGTGGGTGTCCCCATTGATTATGGGCATCGCCGAACCAATTTTTCGCCTTGCTCGAGTGCCTACAAACACGAGAATCATCATCGCTTATGAAATATTGTCACTACCCTCAAACTATTACCATTGCTCACGAAATATTGTTATCACCCTCGAAATATTATATCGCTCTTAAAATATTTTGTTGTCATTTTTAAAATATTATCACTTTCCTCGAAATATTGTCCTCGCTCTCGAAATCTTTTTCGTGCCGACAGGCACGGGCATTACTAGTTATATAACAAGGGACGGCGATTTTGTGCTGACTAGGACAATATAAAACCAAATGCTGACTAGACAAAAATAAAAAAGAGAGAGAGAGAGAGCATCTATAATGATTGGACCTTTAATATCCGGCCCTTTAAAAAAGGATATATAAATCACCATTAGTTCTTGGTAGAGAGAGTGAAATCTGCACGGCTAGCCGATTAATTCATGATGTTGCACCTAATCAATACCGTCCCTTTGTTGGATCACTGTTCGGGACTGGGTGCAATATAAAGTTGTGATCAATGCCACATCAGGAAGGAAACTAGGATGGCTGAACAACATTTTCCTTTTGGAAAATGCAAGTTGAACATATTCAGGGACATAGTCTTGAACATACTCCAGTGGTGGGGAGCTTTGGCCAGGGCCCGGTGTGAATAATGATGCACTCAGCTTTGGTCGATGCCCCCACACCAATCAATATGTCCGAGAGTATGTCCATGAGCATGTTCAAATTGCAGTGCTTTTCCTTTTTGAAACCCGTCCCGACTCCCGAGAGAGAGAGAGAGAGGAAATTTTGGATCGAAAACGACAAACCTGACACGAAATTGACAAGGTTCGGGTCTGGGTTAAATTGGTTCGGGTCATAAACGGATTGACCGGACGAATCCGTTTAGTAAACGGGTCGGGTCCGGGTTTTATCTCCAACCCGTTTAAGACCCATTTAAAAATCAATGGGTCTGGTCTACCTAGCATCCGATCACAGTGTGCGATGGGTTCAACGGACAGCTGTGATCAGGACACCCATGATGGCGAGTTGCAACGAAATATAAAATTAATAAAAAATAAAGAATAAATATTTAAACGGGTCATAGCGGGTCTATCCGTTAATAAATGGATCGGGTACGGGGTTAGGGTCTAGACATGATTAGTTAAATGGGTCGGGTCCGAGTTTAGGGGTTTTGGACACAACATGAACACGACACAACCTGACCCATTGCCAGCCCTACTCTCTCCTCCCCCGATCTCTTTCTCTCTCTCTCTCTCTCTCTCTTCCCCCGATCTCTCTTTCTGTCTCTCTCTCTCTCTCTTACCCTGATCTCTCTCTCTCTCTCTCTCTCTCTCTCTCTCGGTCGTTGGGGCGAGGCCAGTGTTGCCGCCGAAAGTGTAAAGTGTTTTGTTGCCGAAGGCGGTCAGGTGTGCTACCGTCGAATACTACGGTATGAGTGGGGTTGGTGATGCTCGAGGGATGTCTTACCGCCAAAGGTGGCCCGTTGCATTGCCAAAAGGTGAGTTGCCGCCGAAGGCGGCCAGCTGCATTGCCAATAGTTGTGTTGTCGTCAAAGGCAACCCGCTACAGTGCCAACAGGCACTGGCATGCACTAGTTTATGAATAACTTACTCACATATTCTGTCATTTAATTATATCCCCCAACTGTCACCTTTTTGCCCTCGAGTTAAGTTAATAAAACTTGAAAAATGAGGGGCAATTCTTATGTCTGCGGGTTGGTGGCCTGATCGGAGCTGCCGGTTAGTGGCCTGGCCGGGACTGCCGGCAGTGGCCTGGCCGGGATTGCTGGTGGCTGGGTCATGGGCAGGCAAGCCGCGGGTGGCTCACCGGTCGGCTCGTCGATGTCATCGGTGGTACAGTTGTGGTTCTTTCTGAGAACGCCGAGAGCGAGTGAAGGGCCAGTGGTTGCTCCTCGAGGCCGTAGAGGTGTTGATGGTTGTCGGAAAAGACGAGCCTCGAATGATGTCGCGGATCGTCCGACTGAAACGGAATCCATCGAAGCCTGCTCTGATACCAAACTGATGCGGGACAAAAATTGGGCAGCCTTCATCGATGATTCACGATCTCCGAATTAAGGTTTTGAGAGAGAATAAGGGGGGAGAGAAGAGGAGGGGGAAGATCGAGAGTCCATCGGATTCGGAGAATCCACTCATGATGGATTTTTTCATCAATCATAAGTATTTTTATTCATCAAATGGGGGCCTATAAGTAGGCTTACATTACTTGGTCTTCAAGAAACCATAAAATAACTACAAAAATTAAAATGATATTACTTTTCATAACTAAAAGATCTAAATCTATCCTAAATTTTAACTAAATGACATCTTTAAAATTACCACATTTAATAATCCAAAAATAATATATTTCTAGATTAAAATAATAATTTCAGAATAAAATTATTATTTTATTCAAATTTAATATTTTATTTCAAAAAATACTATTTTAGAAATTATTAAATCCGAATTTTATTTTAATTAGGCCTTGAGTGTGTGTGGACCCGTGGAAGTCGTGCATGTCGGGCCATGTCCCCATCATTATGTCCGATAGGAGGTCGAGGGGGCGTCGAGGGGGACCTGGGAGGGTGCAGCGGTGGTCGAGGTCGGCGGGGTTGGCTTAGGCGACAGCCGAGCGCTAGTCGAGGCTCGGCGAGCGAGTGCAGGGGTGCCGGGCTCGGGGATGGCACAACGGTGGTCGATCGGGGCTTTGACAGCATCGGTAGGTGGCGGGGACGAGTCGGGAAGGTGCATGCTAATTAGGCTGGGCCGGGTTGTGTCGGGGGAGACCTAGAGGTCCGGCAGGAGGCCGATCAGAAGTTCGGCTTGGGTCCTTGTGTTGGCGGATGTCTTGCCGGCGCAGTCACGTCCAATCGATCAGGCTTTCAACCGATCGATCGGATTTGACATAGCTTCTGTTCTGCAGGCGCGATCGTGTCCGATCGATTGGGCTTTCAGTCGATCGATCAATCACGACAATTCTTCTGTCTGAGGGTTGGTGGCCTGGCAGGGACTGTCGGTGGCTGGGTCGCGGGCAGGCAGGCCGCGGGTGGCTTAGTGGTCGGCTCATCGATGCTGTCGGTGGTACGGTTGTGGTTATTGCCGAGAATGCCGAGAGCGAGTGAAGGGCCGGTGGTTGCTCCTCGAGGTTGTAGAGGTGTTGATGGTTGTCGGAGAAGATGAGCCTCAAATGACGTCGTGGATTGTCCGATGAAAACGGAATCCGTCGAAGCCCTCTCTGATACCAAACTGATGCGGGACAAAATTGGGCAGTCATCGATGATTCGCGATCTCTGAATTAAGGTTTCGAGAGAGAATAAGGGGGGAGAGAAGAGAGGAGGGGGAAGATCCGGAGTCCATCGGATTCGGGGAATCCACCCCTGATGGATTCCAATCCAGGAAACCCTAACGAAGCTCGCAGGCTGTCCATTTTTTCCATCAATCATAAGCATTTTCATTCATCAAATGGGGGCCTATAAGTAGTCTTATATTACTTAGTCTCCAAGAAACCATGAAATAACTACCAAAAATAAAAAGATAATACTTTTCGTAATTAAAAGATCTAAATCTATCATAAATCTTAACTAAATGACATCTTTAAAATTACCATATTTAATAATTAAAAAATAATGTATTTTCGGATTAAAATAATAATATTGGAATAAAATGATTATTTTATTCCGAATTTAATATTTTATTCCGAAAATACTAATTTAGGAATTATTAAATCTGAATTTTATTTTATTTAAGCCTTGAGCGCGTGTCGAGCCGTGGAATTCGTGCATGTCGGGCCATGTTCCCATCAATCATCTTATCCTAGATAACACATCCACCAAAAATCATCCTTACCAAATTCTAAAACTTCTAGAGTACCATTATTTATTAGTTGTTCACTTATTCTTAATCTTTTTTTTTTGGGGGATAATGTTTGCTTTGTTCACTGAATCCTTCCATAATATTAGGGAACGATTAGTAATTGTCAATAAATTTTTGTCACTTACTTGATTATGCTATTAGCTGTACTAGTAAAACAGTTTTGTATTTTATATTTTTCAAGGCATTTCTTTTCTATTTTTATGTCATGATTTTTCCTAGAATTGTAGTGATGATCCAAGGTGATTACATGCGTTATGCTTGTATCTATGTGCATACAGATACTTTTGTCCACCCTAATCTTTATCATTCGCAGCAAATAACTTAAATAAAATAACTGTCCTGTAGCTGGAAAACTCATCGGGGGAATCCTGTGATATGACCAAGATTCTTTTTATAACTAAATTTCTAGAAAATTGTTTGTTTAAAAAGGTTCCAATATTCCAATTGTTTTCCATACAATTCCCTTGAAGTGACCTTAAATTTTATAAGATTTATCGTTGTACACATATACATTTTAACTCATTATGTCTTTCTCAGGCGCCGTGTTGTCCAGATCTTTGCACGTGGTGCTCGTATTCTTGATGGTACTTACATGACTCAAGAGTTGATCTTTGGTGGGCATAGTTCTGAACCAGGTTCCAATGCAGAGTCTTCAACAGTGTCTTCTGTTTCTATAGCTGATCCATACGTGTTGGTTAAAATGACTAACGGAAGTATTCAACTACTTGTTGGAGGTAACATTTAATTTTTGTTTGTACATGTAATTCTTAAAATTTTCAATATGCAATTTTTTGATGTGTAATTGTTAGAATGTCATTCTAATCTCGTTTCTAACGTAGATAGAAAGTTTTGGCCACTTATGTTCTTACATACGATCGTATCCCTTACTCACCCTAGTGACAATTATTCTTTTGTATGAAATTCCAATTTTGTTTCTCTCTAGTGGCCTTTGTGCAGTGCCATTCTTTTTTTTTGCTGAAAGAGCTGTTTTAAAAAGCTGTTTAGGTGCTCACCTAGGCGTCGGCCAATGCATTTTGGGCCTTGGACCGCTTCGCATTAGTTGAGACCCACTTTCCTCGATGTCCATAAGAGAGTCCGTCGATGTTATCGTCGAAATTAGTAAGTTTCATTTCCTTCATCGTCTCCTTCTTCATTTTCTTTATTTTAATCTTCTCTTTTTTTTCTTTTTTAACTAGTACACTAGTGTGTGGTGGCTTCCTTGACCCATTGAGACCACCTAAAATAATGATGATGGTGGTACGCTTGACCCATTGTGAACTCTTGGAAGAACTATGACATTGTAAACATTATAGTTATGCAAATTCCGAGTAAAATGTTTTTACAAATTTTGGGCGCCTCAATTTCTGGGCACCTGCATAGGCATCCGCCTTCGCCTTACTATCTTGGAACTCCCCTACCCCCTTAGGTCTGCCTAACGTTTTTTAAAACATTGGCTGAAAGGGGTCATAATTATCCTTATTTATAGATGAAAAAGTAAACAACTATCCACTATGGTCCCACCTCAACACGAGTGCTGAACCAACTTTCAATCCTGTCTTCTTGTGTTCCATCATGGTTTGAAATTCGGTCGAACTAACGAAAGTTTGCTGAAATATTTCGGTTTTGGCCGTGGGCGAAACAAAAGGGGTTTTGAAACCTTAACCTCTTTTGATTTTGGTGAAGTTTTGGAATTTTAAGGGCATTTTTGTTATTTTATCGAGATTTTGACCGAAACAATGGGTGACCACTGAAACCATGTGATGTTCACCCTTGTACATTTACACACTTAGTCGAAATTTCGTCATTTCGTGGGTGATTTCGACAGAAACCAGCCCAAATATTCGCCAAGCCAGTGGGCTGGTTTTGGTGGGGCTGAGGCATTTAAATTTTGGCTATTTTCGAGCGAGGCATCCCCATTTTACTCAGACTACGCCCAAAACCTCCAATTTTTGCCAGATTTTGCCGAAATCTAGTTGAATTTTCAGTTTACTGCAGTGTAGGCGTTTTGACCTATTTAGGTGATGTGGTGCCTAGGCGACAAGTAATTATTATGTGTTTTCTTCAAACAATTCATGTGAATATGTGAGCACAACTATAAAAGTTTTAAATTTAAAATAAAAAAAAAATTAAACAAAAAACTTTTTTCTACCATTTAAGAATTTCGCCGAAATTTCGGTTTTGGCCTGGACCAAAACCGAACACGAAACCAAAGTTTAAAACCACAGTTCCATCTTCCTCTATCTGTTCCATATTTGTTACTTAAAAGTGACTGATGGAAGTATTGTGCTACTTGTTGAAGTGGTTGTCAAATGTGGAGTAAGACTGCTTAGTGTATCCATTAGGGCAGTAACAAATGTCAACAAGTCAGATTATCAAATCTCAAACGGGTTAAGGACGACCAATTTTTGTTAATGTTAGAACATCCTTAAAATTTGCATACCTTTTGCAGATACTGTTTCAGCTTTGAAGGTTTTATGTTCTCTCGGCTTATATTGTTCTAGACTTCAAGTATCTATCATGTTCTTCAGTCTGAAATTATAAACAAAATTAATAGAAATTAAATATATTATATTTAGCTGTTTAGTATTGATGCACCACTAGGGCATTTTCTAGATGTTAGAATAGTCTTTTATTCAAATACGATGTCTTCTTGTTAGTACGAGACTAAAATCTTTTCAATCATGTCTTAGGTGTTGAGTCTCATTAGGACTTTGATAACGTGTAAGATGTAAGATGTTTTTTTTAGGGAACTAACTTTCAAGATGTGAATGATACAACATAGATCGTTTGTTTCTTGCAAATAAATAACAGTCGTTTCACATGGTTCTGAATTAAGATTTGGTCAATATGTTATACCAGGGTCTACAAATGTAGTCCTATAGACAAAAAAATCTAGTCCTATCAAGGGCTATCATTTGGGAAGATAGAACTTCCACAAGGTTAGGTAGGGACCTCTTTATTAATATGGATCTTCAATTGCATACGAAGGGTTTCAATGGACTAATATAGGCCCCCAAGATTTTATCACAAAAAGTCACAGGTTCATATAATAAAGGGTTCCTACTAAAACCAGCAATTTATGAAGATTTAATATTGTTTCTTGGCTTGATAATATGCTAGGAAGGTTGAAACAATTATTCAAGAATGGATATTACCTCAGTCACAAGTTAAGAGTTGAAACGAGAGAACCTGGGTTCGCAAATTTACCCCAAACATCTTGGAGGGATCGCAGAGGCAAACAACTAAGCAAACTACGCGCCTGAGAGGATGTCAAAGTCAACGATGTGCAAAACGATGGACCAACAGTCGTTGGGGAAGTTGGTAGAAGGCCGACTGCTAGGCAGGGTCTGGTGGCTGGTTGGGTGGGCTGACTGCATCAACCGTCAAATTTCATTTAAAATCCATTAGGAAGAGTGGTAGATGACTCAAATCCAATAGCCAAAGAAGGCATCGACCATCAAATTTCATTTCTAAGTCTCTGTGCTTCAATGGTTACAATAATGGCCTTTAAATAGGCTTCAAATAAGATCAAATTAAATCTACCCTAATTCTCTATCCTTCAATTTTATTTCCTGGTTACAATGTACCAGGACATTCGAGTGCTACCAAGTTTTGAAACATTTCATTTTGGTGTTGCCATGTTTTGAAGTGTATCAGTTGAGACCAGCGAGATTTGGCGGGGCCCGAAGAATCCGATGAATTCGGCGGGGTCCAGGAACTTCTAGGCTCCAGCTCAATATGAACAAGATCGACGGTCTTAATTGTATGCCATCCGAGCTAAGACTAGCAAGAAGAAGTATTACAAGTGCGGCAAGTTGAGACTCGTCACAATTGCAATACTTCCACTTGGCTGGTTTTAGTAGATGACTTGCAGTGAAGTCCAGTGACGATCCGACAAAGATCTGGCCAAAGTCCGACGAAATTTGGCTAAGATCCGGCGAAGATTTGGTGAGAAACATCGAAATCAGACAATTTGAGTCGGAATCCGGCAATTTCAATTGAAATCCGAATGATAAGTGGCGAATCAGTAGCTTTCGGTCGAAATGTTTGGTTTCAAACGAAACTAGTTCCCTCAATTTATAGGCTCAGCCATAAAATGGGCCGAAATGACCGAAATCCCCTTGAAATGATTGAATTTTGGCTGATTTCGTAGACAGCCCACCGAAAGTACCTCGAAATGATCGAAATTGGTTGATTTCGCTGAAAGTCCGCTGAAAGTGCCAACATGTTTCGACCCCAGTCTATTGCACCACCTCCCCCCCACACGTGCTTTTATTCAAAATTTGTCTGGACTGCACGAAATTCAAGCAAATTGATGTGATCCGACTTGGGCCCAAGCCTGTTGGCCCATCCGAAGGTCCATCCTAGCCTGCCATGGATGGATAAGGCAGGATATCTCTTATGATATCTTTTAGAATATTTTTATATTTGAGATCTTTATTTTAGGCAAGTTGTTAGGATAATTATTGGCTTTTAATTTTGTTGTCATCTTTATCTTTCCTTTTAGCCTATTTAAAGGTCCCCATTGTAACCATTGAAAAATCATGATGAATGAAAATTGATGGCGGATGCCTTCGTTGGCTCATGGATTTGAGTCCCCTATCTTGTATCCTGATGGATTTCAGGCCCCCTCTCATCTGAGTTTCTAATCTTTTCTTCTCTGTCACGATTCTTATCCCCTCGGTCACTTCCCTCTCGGTGATTCCGTATCACTTGTTATCCTTTTACAAAGAAAATACAAAAATATTACACCGCCTCCATCTAACGCTTTTCGACGACGCGCGCCTGCATTAAGTTGGTATCAGAGTTCCGGGCTTCATGGCGTTCCCGCACCACAAAACGATCTTCGCTTCGATCGCGGTTGTCCATCATCATCGTCACCATCCTCGTCGATTCGTCATCTTCTTGGTACGTCGCCCTACAATCCCAACAAAAAAAAAAGAGGAGATCAGATCTGTTGAAAAAAGAAAAAAGGAAAAAGAAAAAGAGAGATCAGATATGTTGAGAGAAAAGAGAGAGAGAGAGAGAGAGCGCATACCTACCCACCTACTTTATTCCGGAATTGACAAATAAAGAAATAAAATTGTCCATCTGCTGGGAGCTGGGCAAGTGCTGAGGCTGTTCTCACTAATCAGTTATTCCCTGATGCAAGTACTAGAAGAATTTAATTGTGTACCTGAAAATTTTCCCACCTTTCAACCTGTGATGTAATGATGTAAGTTATTGGTTATTCCGGGCAATTTGTATCTTCAGTTTTATATCCAGTTCCTTATTCAATGTGTTCATGTAGTTAATTCCTTAGGTTATTTATTAGTGTTTCTGATTGATGTCCAGTTCTTAATATTGCTCACAATTTCTTTTCTGTGATGTTTTTTTACAGACCCTTCTACATGCACTCTCTCTATTAATGTCCCAACTGTATTTGCAAGCTCTAAAGAATCAATAACAGCATGTACCCTTTATTATGACAAAGGACCAGAGCCATGGCTCCGCAAGGCAAGTACTGACGCATGGCTTTCTACGGGGATTGGTGAGGTCATTGATGGGAATGATGGATCCTATCATGACCAGGGAGACATATATTGTCTCGTTTGTTATGAAAGTGGTACACTCGAAATTTTCGACGTCCCAAGTTTTAAATGTGTATTTTCTGTTGATAATTTCATTTCTGGAAAATTGCATCTTGTGGATACATGTATTAGGGAACCAACCAAAACCCCTCAGAAAATTAAGAACAAAAAGTTTGAAGGGGCAGCAGACCAAGTGAAGAAAGAGCATCTACAAAACCTGAAGATAGTTGAGTTGGCCATGCACAGATGGTCAGGCCAATATAGTCGACCATTTCTTTTTGGATTAATGAATGATGGGACAATGCTCTCCTATCATGCTTATTTATACGAAGGCTTGGAAAATGCATCAAAAGTAATAGATGCAGTTTCCCCTCACGATTCTGTTGATCTAAGCAGCATAAGCACTTCAAGGCTTAGAAATTTGAGATTTGTTCGTGTTTCCATTGACACCACTACACGGGAGGAATCATCAAATGTGGTCGAGCGACCAAGAATTACAATGTTTAAGAATATCAGTGGATATCAAGGTTTTTTCCTTTCTGGAACAAAACCAGCTTGGTTTATGGTCTGCAGGGAACGACTTCGAGTCCATCCGCAGGTATGCTTACCGATGTACCTTTCTTTCTTTTGTTTTATCTATGCAATTAGTTGGGGCCCTTGTGGGCAACCTTTATGATGTCTTTTATTTGTCATGTCACTAATTTCAGTACATAGATGGTGTCTAATTTAAGTGTCCTTTCAGAAGAATATATGCATATAATAATCGTCCATTATGAAGAGTATATCTATCTAATAAGTTGTGTATGGAAAACTCATGCACACGGGTTCTCTAGCATGCAGATGTGTGATTTGCTGTAAGGAAATACAAAATACACTAGAAAATAGGAAAAACATGACAAATCTGTTGGATGATAGGGTTTTGTCTACAAAGTAGGATCCATGTGTCCGACATTAACAAATTGAAAAGGGTTTCTTACATGCGATCATGTTTATGTTGTATTAAAACGTTTGTAGCTACCATGCATTTTAATGAACATCAAATCTATAAAGGTAAACTGAAGTGTTGTTCTATTTATCTAAGCTCATTGTGCTGTGTCTTTTACAAAGGTAACCTTTATGATTTTATTATGTTGGTTTGATTTGTGAGACTAAATAGAGTTATCCTGGGAGGATTAGTAAAATTTTTCATGTTTATTTCCAATATTGTATCCCCATGAGGATGACATAGTGCCCACTGCTACATGTGTGTGTGTGTGTGCTGACCCAGGTTGATAGTTTGATATGGGCCCTTAGAAGTCAGGTTACATGGGCACTCACATTTATATCACAAAGCCTTCTCCTATAAAGAATTTTGTTCAGTTCATTCTTTCTTTTAAGTATTGGAGCTATGAAAGGAATCCTCAAGTTCAATGATCAATTGTGTCAAACAGTTTATATGGAACAGAACTTTATAACTCAACTGAAAAGAGAGACCACTCAAATTCGATTGTCAAGGCATTAGGCGAGCTATGGACGAAGTTGCTTCGTTTAAGACTCTTTGACCTTGTTGACTTGCATCTTGCGGGCAGGAAGTTCACATGGAGGAACAAAAGAGTGACTCCTTTTGCGAGATTAGACATATTTCTCATTTTGGATGGATGGGACACTCTTTATCCTAAGTGCTTGCAATCGGATCTTCAAGTGTTTGTCTCTGACCATGCACCTCTTCTATCAGACTCATGTTTGTCCATCCAGAGGCCCATCCAGAGGCCCCTTCGTTGATTCATATTTGAGAAGATGTGGTCAAAGGACCCCTCCTTTGATCTTCCATTTAGAAGATGGTGGATACAACTCCTGCTGGACTACAATTCACTTAGGAATTTAGTCAGGAAGCTCAGAGGGTTACTTCAAAAAACCAGAGGTTGGGAGCTTCTCGGGAATTTAGACTTCCTGGAAATTAAAGATGAGACCCATATCCTCTCAGATGGTGATAGATCTTCTCTCTCTTCACTCCAGGATGAGTTTAGTGGTATTTATATCAAAGAAGAGATCATCTAGAAGCAGAGGGCCAGCAAGAAGTAGGTGAAACTTGGTGATCTTAATACCTTTTACTTATAAGCATATCATGTCTTAATACCTTTTTAAAAAACGCTAGACATATCATATCACAACTATAAGCTAGGTCTTCACTTATATTCAGATTTGATATCAATTATTTAGAAAATCAGCAACAAAGCAATGTGATATCAGAAATTCAGGCCGAACCAAATCCGAATCATGGTATATTTTGTGGTGGTGGTTGAGGGTGTGGGTGGGGGGATTCTGTTTGGATCAGCCAAGCCCTCCAACCATGCATGCATAGAGAGCGGGAGAAACTTCAGTACTCCCAGGTATAATTAATGTAGTTATACCTTGGTGCTATGATTTATAGTGGGCTACCAAAAGAAAGAACATACTTTTGTAGTTATAAAAAGGCATTTGATTGTTTGATCCATAGTTTGGATGGTCCATGTGGTTTTTTATCTTGTGTACGCTGTGATAAACAGAATGGTTCCTTGATACCTACTTTGGTCTAAGGATAGACCTCGGGTAAGTGAGAGAATAAGGATTATCTTGTTAGATGTTTCGAGGATGAGACAAACTTGGAATAGTCATCCCTAATTTACCCCCACCTTACCCCTCCCCAACCCCCGGTCATTTATCCATATACCACGGGAAGGGAAAAATTTAAGAGTGCTGAGTGAGGAGCCAATTCCCATTTGCCTCTCACTCTAGCTTCTGTTATTGACATCTTTACCTTTGTCCATTGAAAGTCTGTCCATTGGTCAGTGACCCCATATCCGACCATGTTTTTTTTCCCCCTCCTAGGCATGATTCAATACTTTTGGTTCTTCTATAAATTGTAGATCCTATAGTTTCTTGATTATGCACTTAGGCATAAATCCAATAATTTTATGACTATACAGTCTATACTTAGGCATAAGCCCCCTAATCTTTTTTCTCTAACTATACTTAATCTAACTTCTACCCTTCATACCAAAGTCTTGAGAGGTGCAGTTATACGTAGTGGCGTTTTACCTGCTGTGAGGCTGGGCTTGGGGTGACCCATGAATTTGTGAAATATTAAACTTAATAATATAAATATTATTAAAGTAGTATAAACATAGTGAAGATAATAAACAACAACTAAAATTGAGTAAAGAATAAATATAAGCATACTAGCCTATATAATTGTATAGAATCATATGCACGCCATATACAATCATACATGAGATAAAAGGCAGGGAAATCATATTCGGGTAGTGAATCATATATACAAAGCACTCAACTTGTATCAATATATGAATGGAAAATAATTGAACTGTGAATTAATTTAATAACTGAAGCAAAGAAAACAGTTTAATATATCTATAGTTGCGAGCCCATAAAAAAAAACCGAGGAATAAGAAAAAAAAGAACACGTACATGTGGAGTGCAAAGGATTGTCGCATGAAGAGTCGTTGATACCAGATGGTCGCAGAGGTTGTGCTAGGACTGTCAATGGGTTTGTTCTGAATCAAGCCACCCCAATCCCAAACTTGTGAGTATATGCCCAAATCCGGCCCAAAATTAAAATTCGAACTTGGGCACATGGCCTAATTTTTTTTATAAATCCAAAGCCCAAATCTGGTTAAGCCCGAACTTCTAGCAAGGTATATGCTAAATCCTATTTTTTCTCTTGATGACACAGTAAAATGGGAAAATAACATTGATTATAACAAATATTAAAAGGATATATGTTAAGTAATGTTCCTAATGTTTGAGGCATTGATATTTGAAAAGTAGATGCATGTAAATTTTTTTTATTCATTGTATGTAAAAAATAAAAATAAAATAATTCGTACTTTGGTTCGGGCTGTGAGTTGGGATGATAGGTTGTCCATAATCGACGCATAATATGTTCGGGCTTGGATTCTCAAGCCCATCACAGTCCAAAGCCTAAGTTAACTCTGCATAAATTAGGCCCAAATTGGGCTTGGTCCATGGGCCTTCGACTAGCTCGGGCCCATTTACAGCTCTAGAAGGTGTTGATTGGTTGGTATTGCTCAACGGCTGGCTAATTGTATAAGGGGGTGCCAGAGCCAAAGCCACTCGAGACAAAGGAATGAGGCGGTCTGATGCGGAGCATTTGGATCGCTCTCAAGTTTTGGCGTACTAGTGGACACCCCTACCATCCGGCACGCCCAGCATGCATTGCAATGCGCAATGAGGAGAATAAATTATTTTCGGATTTAAAAATTCTAGAAAATTCTATTTTTGGAATAAAATATTATTTTCGGATTAAAATAATTATTTTATTCCGAAAATATTATTTAAACCGAAAATAGGATATTTTAGGGATTTATTAAATATGACAAGTTTAATTTATGTTGTGATTTGGGATGGATCCAAATCTTTTGATTTTAGAAATCTTTTCTTTTATGACAACTTTAAATTATGGTGTGATTTGGGATGCATCCAAATATTTTGGATTTAGGAAATCTTTTCTGTTACGAAGGTCATAATCTTTTATTGTTTTGTGGTTACTTGATGACCAAGTATTGTAAGCCTATTTATAAGCATCCCCTATGATGAATAAAGCAGTGACTGATTATGAATGAAAATTGAAACGTTGCTTTCATGCGTGTTCTCATGTGAGTATTCGTGAGGGATAGACCTTGGGCCTTTGGTCGGAATCTTCGTGAGGTGAGAGATTTCGAGCTTCGGCCAAGATCCCTGTTACGTGCTCTTTGTTCTCGCAATGATCCTCCATCCCTGACCCTACTTCGACCTTCTCGCATCTCCACAACAACGAGACGAGTTATTGTGTGGGACAACGGGGTTGTCCTACATTTTTTGAGTCAAAGCGGGCTTGACGGATTCCGCTTCCGTCAAACGATCTAACATTGACATCATCACTTGCGGTTCGTTGTCACTCGTCATTGGCAATGGCTATTTACGCATTTTACATTATTTCAAGGCTGTTTTGAAGCAAACATGGCAGAACGTTGTCCTGTCAAAGCCCCCTCTTTTCTCTCCATGTCATTAACATGGAAGTCTACAAGTTGTTCGTCCATCAACTCCAGAAATATCCGCTTGATTTCTTTCGCTCTCTATCGTCAAGTTTGGTATTCACCATTTATTTCCTCGTCGGAGAACAACTCACCTCTCTCGGTCTTCCGACGAAACCATTCACTGATTGTGCTTTGCGTATGCATCTGCGACCAGAGATCATAGAGATCGAGGCACACTCTGTTTTTGATGACAGAGAGTGAGTTGGCACGACGACGACTGCAAAACAAGGATCTTGTTAGACGTCGAAGCCGAGCCGAGTCCTTCCACTTCTTATCCAGTAAGAAGTCCCTGTCCCCTACATAGCCTCCCGCTCTGTTGGCTACACCTGCATCAGAGCCTTCGGTGAAGCGACCACCACCAGAGGAATTTGCTCCACCACTCATGCTACCACCTGTGGTGCTTGCACCGTCGGTCCCACCGTCGCCTCCTACACCACCTGCCCCAGTGCCCTCAGTGGACACCGTTAAAGAAAATTTTGCTAGCCAAATCGAAGTTGGGTGTTGATTCAACGCACTAGTCTCGACGATCAATTTCATCAGGCGAGATCACCCACCCACGGCTTTGGTCCTTCGTCAATGTCACCTCTGCTTTGGCATATTCTTCTTCGAGATGCTACTGCATCGGGCTCACGCGACCGTCTTCACCAGTCGGTGCCTGACCTTTCTGATTCCTTGTCCCCTCTCGACGATAACACATCCTTCGCGGCGCCTAGGCCTTTTCAAGCCCGGTCGCCTAGGCCACAGCCTTGGTTGGCGGCCTATATAAATAATTTTTTTATTTTTATTTTTTGTTTTTTTTTCTCTTCTTTTTGTTTCCTTTTTCAATGTACGTATGATCCACATACTTAACTACCATTTCCTATGTCTCTTTTCTTACCTATCTATCTATATCTTCTATGTTAGAGTTGTCTAATGTTCATTTTACTAGGGTTAATGTTATTGTTTGCTTATGGAATTTTTTTTCTTGTTGAATTATCTTTCTATATACATGTGATTTATCTTCTCTGGTGCTTCGATTTCTCCAATTTTAGGGTTGTGCTAATTTTTTATGATTTGTTTATTATTCTTGATTTGTTTCGTAATGAATGTTAGGGACATAGGATTTTTAACGTTCTAACGAGATTATAACTTTTTAATAGTAACATAATTTGATTCATTGATTGTTACATATTGATAATGTATGACATGTATGATTTTACATATTCACATTTCAGTGAGTTAGCATGACAATGATTACATGAATATTCTTTTTGGATAAGAATGTTTGATTAATTTCATATAAAGTTTTTGATGGTATTATGCTTATTATTTGTTCAAATCCGAATATTATCCCATGTATATAAAATTTTAAATTTTTAAAAAAAGATGTTGCGTAGGCACTGCCTAGGCCAGACCGCCTAGGCATCGCCTGGCTGCCTTGACAACACTGTTCGCGCGGGACTCACCTCTGGTGTACCAGTTATCGTGCACACGGTAAACGCTGGGTAGCCAAGTGCGGAGCGGATAACTGCTGAAAGCATCTAAGTAGTAAGCCCACCCCAAGATGAGTGTCCTATTCCGACTTCCCCAGAGCCCCCAGTAGCACAGCGGAGACAGCAACGGGTTCTCTGCCCCTGAGGGAATGGAGCGACAGAAGTATTGAAAATCCAAGATAAGGTCACGGACCCACGGTGAGACGAGCCGTTTATCATTACGATAGGTGTCAAGTGGAAGTGCAGTGATGTATGCAGCTGAGGCATCCTAACAGACCGAGAGATTTGAACCTTGTTCCTACACGACCTGATCAATTCGATCATGCACTCGCCATCTATTTTCATTATTCAACTCTTTGACAACATGAAAAAACCAAAAGCTCTGCCCTTCCATCCCTTGGATAGATAGAGAGGGAGGGCAGAGGCCTTTGGTGTCCCTTCCAGTCAAAGAATTAATTGGGGCCTCACAATCACTAGCCAATATGCTTTTCTCTCATGCCTTTCTTCGTTCATGGTTCGATATTTGCCTAGGCATCGCCTGGATGCCTTGACAACACTATTTGCGCGGGACTCGGGGGATACTTATGTTGTGGTGCGGTCTCGCCTACTCGTTCTCCATCACTAGCTCTTGACGCTGACTAGCTACTCGGGAGACCCCGGTGACTGAGGTGGTCCCGCTCCCTGCCTTGGCCCCATGTAACTCGAGGTCGAGTTATTTCGCTGCCGGGGAGTATGATGTAGGAGCATTTGGACCGTCTGCAAGTTTTGGTGCACTAGTGGACCACCCCTACCATCCGGCACGCCCAGCATGCATCGCAATGCGTGATGAGGAGAATAAATTATTTTCAGGTTTTAAAATTCCAGAAAATGCTATGTTTGGAATAAAATATTATTTCCGCATTAAATAATTATTTTATTCTGAAAATATTATTTTAATCCAAAAATAGGATATTTAGGGATTTATTAAATGTGGCAAGTTTAAATTAGGGAGACTTAACCTTAATTCCTTTTAGCAGATGCAATATTAGCTAAAGGACATGCAATGTTTCAATATTGACAAGTCTCTCACGAACATTGCGTGCTACAGCAAGTCCCTCATCCTTATTTACCCCTCAAGTACTACAGAAAGAGTATCGATTCATCTCCAGAAAGAGTATCCATTCGTTGATTGACACTATTCATGTAGCGATTGCTACAGTGATTTCACTATAGCTGCTACAATGATTTCACTATAGCTGCTACAATGATTTCACTATAGCTGCTACAGTGATTTCACTGTAGCTAGAGTATCAATTCGATTTGGTAAGATTATCAATTTAGCGAATTGTTTGTTGCTACAATGATTTCATTGTAGCTGCTACATTGATTTCACTGTAGCAAGAGTATCAATTAACTGAATGGATACTCTTTTTGAAGACGAATGGATACTCTTGCTATAGTGAAATCATTGTAGCAACCTCAACATGCACAATGTCACTTGGTGAATAGATACTCTTGTTGATGACGAATGGATACTCTTTCCGGAGATGAATGCACTCTTGCTACAGTGTTTTCGCTCTACAGTGAAATCATTGTAGCAAACGCTGCATATATAGTGTTAATCGGTGAATGAATACTCATGCCAAAGACGAATGGATACTCTTGCTGGAAACGAATGGATACTATAGCTGGAGGGGCAGTTTTGTAGTTTAAAGGGTAAAGAAAAGTCAATATTTTTGGTTAAGGACGTGCTGTACAAACATGTCCTTAGGGAGGGACTTTAGCTAATATCCTAACAACTTGTATCCTTTAGCTTAAAATAAAGACTTGTGGAGGGATTTAGGACTAATTAACCCTTTAAATTATGGTGTGATTTGGGATGGATCCAAATATTTTAATTTTAGAAATCTTTACTTTTATGGCAAGTATAAATTATGGTGTGATTTGGGATGGATCCAAATCTTTTGGATTTAGGAAATCTTTTCTGTTAGGAAGGTCATATCTTTTAATATTTTATGGTTACTTGATGACCAAGCATTGTAAGCCTATTTATAACATCCCCTATGTTGAATAAAGCAGTGAATAATTATGAATGAAAATTGAAGCATACATTTGATGCGTGTTTTTATGTAAGGATCCGTGAGGGAGAGACCCCTGGGCCTTCGGCCGGAATCTCCATGAGGTGAGAGACCTCAGGCTTTAGCCAAGGTCTCCGTTACATGCTCTTTATTCTTGCAATGTTCCTCCATCCCCGACCATTCTTCGACCTTCCCGCATCTCCACGACGACGAGACGAGCCATCGTGTGGGACAACGGGGTTGTTCTACATCACGCTCACAGTGAAGGGGGCGTTGTGTATTTGATTAGATTATAAACTCATAATTATCGGCTTTGCATTTAAGCTATATATGTCTCCCCATCTAAGCGGACGCTCAACCTGTTAGGGCATAAAAAGCATGCCCTAGGTGCCAGGGGCATGTGCCTAGTTAGTTCCATATGGAGTTTTGCCTAGATTGTGCACGCCAGGCTGTTTTGGTTGTGCCTTGCCCAAGATGAGCCACTAGGCGTGCTTGGGGCTCCTTTTTATAACTTTGCACTCTATAGTTATACTTCACTAAATATTCCTTCATGAAAGTGTCAATTGGAAATATGCAAATAGCATCCATATTTCTTACTTTGCCCATCTAGCATGGCATCAGTATGAGTTATTCAACCTGAAACAGCAAATTTGTAATCAAGCCTATGTTGTATACTAGAAATCTATGCTAACTAATTATTGCCTCCATGGCTACCCTTTTATTTTTCTTTGAATCTATGAATGTTAAAAGGATTCCCTTTCCCTTTATGAGGTTGTCTTGTGTTTACTATAGCCATAACCATCTAGCCTTAACCCATCTATCGGTGTGGTCTTTGTGAATCCTTCTTCACTAATCATTCCTTTTAAGGGTTATCTTTGTTCTGCATGCAAGCCTTTTCATATTAAAGGCATACCCTAGGGGTCGGGGGGCTGTTGTTCACTGTTTGAGAGAGAGAGAGATAGAGAGAGACGGAGGGATAATCTCGGCCTTCCATCGAATGGGAACAAACGGCCCGGATCATTAGTAACTCTTGCTTGTAAGAGCTCAAGAGTGAGAGTATCCCTCCCCATATATATATATATATATATATATATATATATATATATATATATATATATATATATATATATATATGACCCAGCAAATTTTGACCCAACAAATAACCCAGCACTCTTTGATGCACCTAGAGGTTTTAGAATGGGCTGATTTTTTGTGGACATGTTGTCTATGGTATGTTGATCATCCTCACAAAAAATCAGCCCATTCTAAAATCTCTAGGTGCATCAAATGCGCTATTCAAATCAACGGTTAAAATTGATAGTAGAAAACCGTTGATTTGAAGAGCGTATTTGATGAACTTAGAGGTTTTAGAATGGGCTGATTTTTTATGAGGATGATCAACATACCATAAACAACATGTCTACAAAAATTCAGACCATTCTAAAACCTCTAGGTGCATCAAATGGTGTTGGGTTATTGCTGGGTCAAAATATGCTAGGTCAGCCGGTCCCGACCCTATATATATATATATATATATATATATATATATATATATATATATATATATATATATATATATATATATATATATATATATATATATATAGGGCTGTTATTTTGAGCTGTGAGCTGCAGTAGGAGAAAATGAGCTGCGGGTATGTTGACCCCCCTAAAAGTTTTGGAATTTGATGAAATTTGGTGAGGGTGTTGTCTAGGGTTAGATGATCATCCTCACCAATTTTAATCAAATTCCAAAACACAAATGGTCGAAGCAAAATCTGCAGATTTTAACGGTGACTGCGGACGACAGATTTTGCTTCGACCATTTGACCCCCCTAGAAGTTTTGAAATTTGATGAAAATTGGTGAGGATGATCATCTAACCCTAGACAACACCCTCACCAAATTTCATCAAATTCCAAAACTTTTAGGGGGGTGAAAACAGCCGCAGCTCACTTTCTAAAACCGCAGCTCACAGCTCACAGCTCACTGTAACATTCCTCTCTCTCTCTCTCTCTCTATATATATATATATATATATATATATATATATATATTTATATATACATATGGGGCCTGGGAAGTTTAATTCGAGTTCACCATTCAAATGGTGAACTCGAATTGAGAGGCCGCCACGTGTCCTAAGAAAGTGTTCAACCCTCTTTTTTTTTTCTCTTTGTCTTTTCAATGTTCAACTTTCTTAAATGCCAACATGCTAGTCCTCCCCTATATTTAGGTGTCACGTGGTATTTTTTTAACTATTTTTTTTAATGGACGGTCAATCCACTCTACTTGGATCATGATTAAAAAAAAAATTCAAAAGAAAAAAAAACTTAAAACAACCCGATCATTGGCTGGCTGACAAATTTAACGATAAACTGTAGCGTGCAAATACCTCTTGCTATGCTTAATCTAAAAGTGCCACTTGGCATATTTTTTTTTTCAAATTTTTTTTTTCATAATTATTGTTAGGAAGGGTGAACCCACCTTGATCAACCCCTAACCTCGGTTAAAAATTACCACGTGGCACTTGAATTGAAGGGAGGACTAGCGTGTTGGCTATTTGGAAGGATCATGCACCCTATTTTCTATATATATATATATATATATATATATATATATATATATAGACACACACACACACATAATTATCGTATCTAGCTGTACCCTTTTCCTAATTTTTTTGGAATTTGTCATATCGCTGTACCCGTGTCGTATCCCGTATCCGTGTCCGTGCTTCTTATTTAACACTATATCTACGAACAACATACATCAACAATTTCATCGTTATGTGTAAAAAGGTATGTGCTTAGTGTTGACCCTTGGTGAACTCCCACCATGACTGAAAACCACTTTTCTCACCATAACTGCTTCATACGCTAGTAATTGCTTCGTCATACATGTCCTTGATATTTTAAATATTACCTTGAGGCACCCTTTTCCTTAAATCCCATCAAATTACATCTCGTGGTAATCTACTGTAATCTTTCTCTAGGTAAAGAATATAAAGATTCTTTCTCTTCGCTCTATATCTTGCAATTAGTTGTTTCAACATTCATCAACAAAATAGTCTTCATTAATGACATTCTTGGCATTAATCTGAATTGGTTTTCTACTTTTATTAATTGTTTTAACCTATGTTCTCCCCAACTTTGTAGTGTGACTAATAATCTTAAATCTTTGATAATTGGACAAATTTGTGCATTGCCTTTATTCTTATATAGAGAAGATGATATTAAATAAACCTATTAACCGCTATCCATATATCCTGGTTACATAGATGGATGTCTTATGTTACTCTTGTTATGACTTATGAGGTCCCTCCTAAATGCGTCTAACATGTCTGAGGGATCTAATAATTTTGTAACTCATCACGGAGTTTGTTTTCAGCTTAAAAGTACTATTTGCTGAAGGTTTGGATGTATTCCTTATTGAATTTTCTACTTTGAATCTGTTTTTTATAGATATCATTCAGAACTACAATAATTTATCAGCTACGCTTAATATATATGCATTTGTTGCAGTAACTCTTATCCTAGACTTTATTCTTTGGTAATATGAGCATTGGGAACCATATGCCATCATGAACTGTCATCCATTATAATATATTGTGACTTCATGACGTAATGTTTTTTTGTGAGTTTGATCCACATCAGTTCTGGTAATCTTTCTTTATCGTTTGAATAACTTCTCTTGTATACATTTTACCCTTAAAATATTATTTTGTGATTCTTATGCAGCTTTGTGATGGTACCATCGTTGCCTTCACCATACTTCATAATGTAAATTGCAATCACGGACTTATATGTGTTACATCACAGGTAGTGATTTGTTTCCACCATTTTCTTCAACTTCTTTTATGGCTTGTTCTTTTGAGAATTTATGGGACAACAAATTCACTTGAAGTTTTTTTTTTTCTGCTTTAGGGTTATCTGAAAATTTGTCAGCTGCCATCGGTGTGTAACTATGATAATTATTGGCCAGTTCAAAAGGTTCTTTGATTGGTTTTTATGGCGTTTAGCTGTTCTCAATAAAAAAAATTCAAGATTGAGGAACTTACGTAGTTATCTTTCGTGGCCAGGTTCCTTTGAGGGGTACCCCTCATCAGGTCACTTACTACGCTGAAAAGAATATGTATCCGCTTATAGTATCCTTCCCTGTAAGTAGTTTCTCTCTTCATTTCTATAATCTAATAATTAGCTGCATAAATAATGAAGAAGGTATGATAGTTCTGTATGGAGATCTACACTAGTCTAAACAAGCACTGTTGCAACATGCTTGAATTCACTCTGTTTTTATAACTTGTTACCAAATGTCTTGAAAAGTCAAAAACATAAGTTTATTTACCTATATTTATATTTTGGGGTAATGCAGCCAAGTTCCTTGCATCGGATTCTATGGTAGCTAAAGGACATACAACATTTCGGTTGTGTGGAAAGCCCCGCAAAAAATATATTTTTTGTACCCATTTTACCCCTATGTGACTGTACAAGGAAACCATATAGAATTCGAATGTATTGACACAAATCACTGTAGCAATGGTTACTCTTTGCGTTGCAGATTGTTACTCTTGCTAAAGTGGAATCAAGATATTTTTTTTTGAGGAATCTCGCTAGGAAAAAAAATGCTACAGTGAAATCCTTGTAGTAAAGAGTAACAATCTGTGCAAATTGTTACTCTTTGCGTCGCAGATTGTTACTTTTTGCGTTGCAGATTGTTACTCTTTGCTACAATGAAATCACTGTAGCAAAAATGATAAATCTCGCTTAAATTTTTGCTATTGTGAAATCACTGTAGCAAAGAGTAACAATCTGTAATCTGTAAAGATTGTTACTCTTGGCTACAGTGAATCTGCATAATACCGTACCAATAGGGATATGGGTATTTGGTCATTTGGATGGTTTTAAAAAGTCAAACCAGTGGTTGGGGGGACTTGCTGTATAGGGTGTTTCGGGGAGAACCTGAAGCAAAACCGAAATGTTCTCTATCCATTAGCTTAAAATGGTTTTCTTCAGTGTTTTAAAAAACTCGCCCCGGGGCGGGGCGGTCCTAAAACGCCCGGGGCGGCTACATCTAGGGCTTTTTTCCTATGGGGCTTACGCCCGAACCACTGGGGCGTACGCCCCGAACGCCCGGGCACGCCTTTTGCGCCCCAATGGCCTAGGGTTACGCCCCATTAGAGTTTATCTGCATAGTTGAAAAAAAATAATTTGATTACGACCGTGTGATCTTTTATATGTGTCTTAATCTCTTGGATGACTATTATGATATTTTGGGGACTAAAGTTGTTTTAAATTGGTTCTATATCATGTATGGAATGGTAGAATCTATGGAATATAAACATTGATAGTTTGAATTTTGGTTAGAAACTTATAATTAGATCTTAAATGATATTGAAAGACAATGACAAGTTCATTTTTATTACCATTTTTTATATATTTGTGATTTATCAACCATGTTTGTAGGCTTAAATGCTTTGTTTGATAACTTTGGTCATAGTTTTTTTTTATTTTGTTTGTTTTTAATCTATTTTCACTTTTTTATATAATATTATTTATTTCAATATATATTTTTAAATTAAAAAAAAATAAAAATTCATGGGGCTTACGCCCCACGCCCTGGGGCTTACGCCCCCCCGCCCCACAGTAGGCAAAATGCCCCGCCTTACACCCCCGCCTCTGAAAACACTGGTTTTCTTAAAAGGACCTTTGGCAAAGTCCCCCTTATCCACCTCTTGTTGGGACTAGTCTTGGATAATGATGTCGATGACCTAATTTTTTCATTCTCATATTATTTATAACATGGCACTAGCTATCTTGTTTAAAATTTTCCTTGGAATTATGTTTGGAAAATCAACATGGCAATAATTATCTTCTTATGCATCATTCTCTATTATTTGTTATCAACAACTTTCAATATTGTTAGTGTTTAGCCAACGTTCTTGTGTATACTTTTGTATGTTATTGTGGGCCGGCAATCCTTTTCTCTTCAGTGGATGATCGGCATAATTTTCATCATCCTTAATTTCTTTTACGAAAATTAAAAATCTTTGAAATCTTGGAAGTCAAATAGCATTGTTTTTTAACACTTTGAACCCCTCGAATTTGTGTCTGACTGTCTGTGTGCGTGCATACAATGATGCTTAGGTCCCCCCCCCCGCCACACATACTTGCCCGGGCGCGATTTGCCCATTGGGTTTACTGAATCGGCCATTCAGACGGCGATGAGACTTCTCGCTCCCTCCAAACACCTTGTTTCGACATTAGGTGACATGATCAATCACGATACTAGTTTGTGCTCATCTTTTCCTCTCTACTGTAAGGTAACCAATCGTCTATGATCAATGTGATATGTCACCAGTTTTTTTTTTGTTGAATGTGACATGGGTGGCCACTAGTGCTTGCATTGGAAAATGCACCGAGCATTGGCCAATGCAAACCACATCGGCATGTGTCTAGTTTTGGGTGTTGGATGTGTGTTTAAATAGCATTGCTCAAATATATGTAATACATGTGAGGGTTTATGGGGGGTACAAACAACATTCGTGATCTGTTTTGGGGAGGGGGATAAAAAGATGGGTTAGGACTTGAGCTCTCCCAAATTCTCACAGCTTCAATTTGCCACATGAGAGAGGAAAAAAATTAATGGTTTTAAACCACCCGATAGGCGACTTGCAATCATAGCTGTCCGTTCCAACTTTCGGCCCTTAAATGGAGCAATCACATTCGTCAATCAATCGGGTTGCAAGAAGCTGTTACACAGCCATCCGTTGCACAACACTTTGATCTAGCAAATTTATCGGGTAGCACAGTTATCCCCTAAAATCACCACCCTCTCTCTCTAATGTAGCAAATCAATCGAGTCACCCGCAATCAATCGAGATTTTAGGGAGACGAGATCCCAGCTGAAGGAATCTCTCTCACCCGGATAAGCCACACCCCCGTCAGTCCGTTGCACAGTCATCTCCTGAAATCTCTCATACCCCTGGCAATATCGCGGCACCCTCCCTTGCCGAAATCCCTCTCTCTCTAGAAATCATGTGGTCGCGATGCGATCCTAATGGCTCCCGAATTGGCAACATCTCCATATCACGAGTCCTCTCTGATCATCCTTGAGTTCTCCCCTGATGTCACCCCCGATCCTCCCACCCTCTAGATCAAGCGGCCTCGATTGCAACATATCCATATAACGTGGCCTCCCCGATCACCTCCGATCCTTCTGTTTCTTGCGATAGGCATGCCTGCCCCTGTTAATGAAATATGGAGCTTCTTAAGTGCATGTTCGGGGCCGTTACTGCGGCCCAGATTGCCCAGCTACCGGTCTTGGTGACTTCAGTTAGGGAGATAGTCGCTTGGGGCCCCAATAGAGCAACCAAATTCTCTACCAAGAATTTGGCTTGGCTTTTATTGTCAATGGGCAGTGATGAAGCTATCTCTGAGCCCGCAGGGGATGGCAATTATGATTCTAGATCTGAGCCAAATGACCCAATTTGGAGCTACCTATGGAAGTGTATTGAATTCCAAAACTTTTTGGGTCATCAAAGATGCTAAGAAAACTTAACGGTTACTATGGATGGATGATAAATCTTTACCATTTGATGACCCTAGAAGTTTTGGAATTTGTTTGAAATTTGGTGAGGATGGTCACCTTACCCTAGACAACACACCCACCAAATTTTAACAAATTCCGAAAGTTGTAGGGTGGTCATATGGTACCAAGGTCTAGAGATTTTTCCTAGACTGCGTATTGGGTCCCATATATATATATATATATATATATATATATATATATATATATATATATATATATATATATATATATATATATATATATATCATGGTCAGTGTTGTCAAGGCGCACGCCTCAGGGGTGCCTCGAGGCGAGGCGCAGGTATGCGCCTCAGGCGCGTTTTGACGAGGCGCGTGCAGCAAGGCAGCACACATTGGGCGCCTTTGGCACAAGGCGCAGGGCGGCCGAGGTGTACGCCTTGGTGCATTTTGGGTTTTGGTCTTCAAGGTTTGGTTTTTTTTTTTTGTGATTTTGGTTTTTTTTGTCCGATTTGTTTTCAGTTTTTTGATTTTTTTTTTAAATTTTGATTCTTTTCGGTTTGAATAAAAGAGCCCAACTCTCCTTAGAGCCTGACTCTTTCGTTTTGTTACTCAACAATGTTTATGAGTTTTTATTTATCAGTTATCACGTGTGAGTATTGTATGCATTTAACCTATGAATATGATGTTGGCATGTTGCATAATAACTTATGAATTATTATTATCACTCAAATTGTTCATTCCACTAGTTATGAGTTAGTATTGTATGCTTTTATTGTGTTGATTTAATTGAATAGTGATTATATTTCTTTTTTTTTTCATGAAATGTATTTTTTTATGAATTTTATATTTTTTACAATTATTATTAATTTTTTAAAGAAAAAAAATATTTTTGTGCCTTAAACACTAAGGCGTGTGCCTTATTTGCGCCTCAGGCTTCAGCGGCACCTTGCGCCTCAAGCACGCCTCGTCACCTTGACAACACTGATCATGGCTCATTCATACGAACCCTTGAACCATGGTTTATCCACATCATTAGTGAGAAGTTATTAAACATTTAGCTCGTCCCAAAGTCCAAAGTTAGTGTAATTTTCACTCAGCAACTCAAATTTTCGTGTGAATTGGAAGATTTGTTCATGTATCTCATGGATCGTGTTATATTCTTTTCTACAGAATATATATCTAGAGTAGCCCCCCCTATCACCTTGGTTAATCATAGGATATGAGAATACTACTCGTTCATTTCATACAATTCCAAATAGGGTGTTAGTTTAGGAAAGATTTCTGCATTTATTCATGTTCTCTATAGGAAGGGAGGGTTTTCTACTACATATTCATGTTTTTTTTCTTTTTGCATTAAAGTACACTTCTACAACATTAGCATATTGACAGTAAGTTTTGGAACCACACAATTTCACAGACGCCTTTGGCGGACCCAAAAAATCACTCTTATTGATTCCTGCCTTCAAATCTCTTTCTCCAACCATGATGTCCAAAATCACAAGAAAAAAATATTGCACAACGAGCAAGCACACAAGATGTCTTCAGAGTCTCAGACATAGCTAGAGCAAGCATGCAAAAAGATTAAGAGTGGCAATTATTCAATAAAAGGATTTATTTTGCACTTGTGTAAAACTTTTTTTTTTTTTGGGGGGGGGGGGGGGGGGGGGGTTGGTAAATAGAACTCCTTACCAACATGTAGTAGATCCAGAAGAATGTCATGAATAGACATAAGGCTCCCATGGAAACACAATGATGCGATCATCATGAAGTTACGAATATCCCGCTATTCATTGCATGACATGCTTTAATTGGAAAAGAGGGTTCTATTCATCAACATATGTACATGGGACTCAATGAATTCCATACTTTGGGAAGAAAGTAGTATACCATCGTGAAGATATTACTTCACTTAAGATTCCTTCTTGCAATAATTTGGAATAAGAATCAAGACATAGTGAGCAAGAACTATCTTAAATAGGCTCTATTACTACGACACAATGTTACTAAATGAAGTGAATAAGAAGAGATATATGGGAAACATATGGAGAAGAGATGAGATTAAGAGGAAGAAAAAGATGTGGAAGGGGGTGTGACATGGGCTCATCTCTCATTACTAATATTTTGCACGACCACATAATTAGGTGTAAATAGCTAAATTTTCTTTAATTACTAATATAGACTTGGGTAAAACACATTTACAACATGTTAATCATAAGAATGATCAAATTAAAACTAATGATGATTTGGATCATCACTTCAGGAGTCACAGGGATTGGAAGAAGTCAGAAATATTTAAATCAATGTGGGAAATAGTGAAAGTTGGATTTTGTATGCTTCATATTCAGGCCGATCAGTTCCTTTGAGCTAATGTGACATCTAGATGTGATGCAAGAGCAAAATTGGAGGCCAAACGAGCTTCCAATGGTCGTTTTAAACAGTGTTCTAAAAAGCGGTCTAGGCGGCCGCCTAGGCGCTAGGCGGCCCCCCACCGCCTCGCCTAGGCCCTAGGCGCTCCAGAAAAGCGGCCAAGCTCCCAGGCAGAGCTAGGCGGCCGCCTAGGCGGGCTGAGGCTGGCCAAGCGGACCAGGCGAGCCAGGCCGGCTGAGGCTGACCAGGCGGGCCAGGCGGGTTGAGGCTGGCCAGGCTGACCAGGCGGGCTGAGGCTGGCCAGGCGGACCATGTTTGCTTTTGTTCTTGTTAATCACCCAATCTTGAATTATGGTTATATACTTGTTCTTTAAAATAATGGTTTGGGATAATCTTGAACTTATATTAATTTTTAAACATATATATATATATATATATATATATTATATAATATCAAAATAATAATTAAAATAATTAAAAAAAAGGTAAAACGCCTAGGCGCCGCTTAGGCCGCCTAGGCGCTTGGCGGCCCCCCACCGCCCGACTAGCGCCTAGCGCTTTTTAGAACCTTGGTTTTAAATGCTGAAATTTATGTCTGAATTTTGACTTGTAGGTGTTTAGTCGGTCGTTTCTAATTTTTAGTGATTTCTGGCTTTACTTTATTTTGGGGGGATTTCTCTGGATTTTTCTTGTTATTTTCAAGCAAGTTCGTGTCTGAGAGCACTATTGGGTACAAATAAGACTTGGAGGAATCCTATCAAGGAAAACGCAAATATGGGTTGTTAAAGTGATAAATCACGGCACTTGAAGTTGATCGGATGTAAAGGGGGCCATATTTGGATGTAAAGAGGAGCCGAAAGGGGAGAGGGCATGGGAAAAGATTATCGTGGCCCTATCCCCTTGTGAGATGTAGCCGATCTAGGCTACAAACACTATTTAATCTTTTCCAATGTTCTAAAAGCGGCCCAGGCGGCCGCCTAGGCGGCGCCTAGACGCTAGAAGGTCCCCCACTGCCTAGCCTAGCCCCTAGGCGGTGCAAAAAGCGGCCCAGGCCCTTAGGCGGGCACCCAGGCGGACTAGGCAGGTCTAAGAGGGCCCAGGCAGATCTAGGCGGGCTGGGCTTTCCTTCTTTTTTTTTAACCTAGTCTATATCCAATTCAATGCCAAGATCATCAATAAGAAGAAAAGGGGGAAGGAGCAAGGAGTAGATAATACTTGTTCTTTATAATAATGGTTGAGATAATCTTGAATTTATAGTAATTTTAAAACATATATATTATATATAATATCAAAATAATAATTAAAATAATTTAAAATAGTCAAAACGCCTAGGTGCTGCCTAGGCGCTAGGCGGCCCCCCACCGCCTGACTAGCGCCTAGCGCTTTTTAGAACCTTGATCTTTTCTACCAACACCGGTCTCTTGCAAAGATTGGATTATTTAATATGGCATGTTAGACTAACCTATGCTGCGGGATTGTCGCACTCGATTAGACAAATCGGCTAGCTCTACTGTCATTTAAGTGATTTAATATAATGATGCCATGAAGGATCATTGGATGGAGCAGATGGGGCATCCTACCGATGAGATCAATTAAATCCATAAAGGATCAAGCCAAAAAAACCCTAATCGTCTAAATGAAGCATCAAACGGGGCGTCTTGGGCCCACAAAAACCTAGCTACCCCCCTCTTTCACTTATGTCCGTACAAGTCTCTACAATACTTTAACCCCGTGAAAATAAGTTGTCTGCCCCACCTCGGGTTTTCTTTCTTCATGCGGGTACTGCACAAGATAAGAGATCCTACCAGTCTCTTTTCTTTCTCCTCTCTTTACACGTATCTCACCTCTTTTCACACATTCCTATGTTTACTTATTTGTCCCTATTCTAAAAAAATTAGAGAGGAAGAAACAAAGGTAGATCAGATTTTGGATGGGAAAAATCATCATTCAGATTAAGAATGGAGTTCTTCTATTGTTTTCAACGCCATGTGGATTTCTTCTGGCTTCTAGTCTTCTTGTACGTCATCTTCTTCCTCGGACCATCAAAAGAAACAAGTCATCGTCAGTAATATTTGTCCGGCCCCAGATTTTGGTATGAATGAGGGAAGGACCGGAACCAAGGTTTTAAATGTCGTTTTCGGTGACCATGTCAGTCGGCGAAAAAAAAAGAAATTTTTTTATTTTTCGGTAATTTGTCGGTGGAAAAATTGTAAAATGGAAAGACAAATTTCGGTGGAAATATTTTGTTTTTCGGTTAAATTTCGGTGTTTTTCGATGGAATTTTATTGTTTTTCGGTCAGATTTCAATTTTATTCGTTTGATATGAAAAAGATGGAATATTTCAGTAATACTTCAGGATAAAGATGATAGAAAAATATTGTCTATTATGAAAAAAAAATCAAAATTGAGGAAAAAATATAATTTCTTACTGATAAAGATGAGCTTTGTTTTGTTAAAAAAGATAAAAATTTTCAGTGAAATTATCTAGAAAAAAGACAATGTTGGATTTCGGTCAAATGTTGGTCATTTCGGTAAAATGTTGGTCATTTCGGCAGACATTTCGTTATGTCGGAAGGAAATTTGGTGCTATTAAAAATTCAGTCAATTTCTATGTCGGACCCTTAAAAAAAAGATATTTCGGTGATTTCGTAGGAAATTTGTTGACATTTGATTCCATGACGGAACTAGGGATGGCAATGGTGCGGTTTCGGGTAAAATTGAAATCGCACCGCAACTCCGAACTACCACACCGAAACCGTACCACACCGCGATGATGTAACGTTATGTAAAACCGAAACCGCACCATGCGGTATGGTGCGGTGCACCGTGGTTTTATTATTATAATGGCTTAAAAGTGTGGTTTTTTACGGTTTGGTCAAAACTGAAATCGCTCCGCTACATCGAAACCGCATTGCACTGCGACAATTTTAAATTTTGGCAAACCAAAACTGCACAATGCGGTGCGGTTTACTGCAGTTTTTGGTTTAAACCGCTCCGCTGCCATGCCTAATCGGAATCTGAGGTGTGAAGAGTGGAAAGGGGTAAAGGAAGAGAAAGAGAGAAACATTATTTTTTAAAAAGATGATTTTCATCATTATGTTGGTTGATGATCTAAGTCTGGTAATGGATAAAGGTTTTCACTTAGAAGGCCTTCGTGAAGGTTAACAACTAAGAATGACAACATTAATAAAGAGGTTCCAGAGCTTCATTCTAATTATTACAAGCCAAGGTAAATTTACATGGATTTGAACTAACGTAAAGAGGCTAAGGGTACTGTAAGATCCGAAGGTACTTATTGGGTGCAGCGGTACTGGAAAACATTTAAATGACGGTGAGCTTATAAAACTCAGTGAGCCAAAACCAAGCGGTAGTAGTGGTCACTTGGCATAATTTCAAACTTCTATATTATTTTTGGTTTAACAAATAATCTTTTGTGTACTTTAAAATGTAGAGTTAGTAGTTGCTCCTTATGGTACAAAATGCAAATCACTCATTTATTTATTTTTTTTAATTCTTTACTTTTTTCCTCCCCTCCCCCCGCACAAGTATTTCGATTTTCTGACTTTCTAATTTTTTTAACTTTTCATGTTTGATGTTTTTTTGCTAATTGATTGAAACCTATCCCGAATTACATGAAAGTATGAAACATTTTGTTTTGCACCTGACCCCATTAACTCTTGGTTATTTTCTGTTTGGTTAAGAAAATTGATACAATTCCTTGTGATATGGATATGCTTGTAATTTCTGTAAATAATTCAGATATGTCTAGAAAGTAAAGAAAATAAGAAGAGAAGCATGTTAAATATCTATGCCCATGTAGATCTCAGAGCCCAACTACCTTGGATTGAGCTAAACTTCATTAAACCCTCAATACATTGGTATTGGGCTTTCTCCATGGAATCTAAATGATCAAATATTGTCTACTGACTTTTTTTACTTTTAGCTTTAGTTACTAGAGTTATTTTTTTTTAATCATATGGTTTTTCTTGCTCCTTTTGCGGTCTTTCTGTTTGGTCTTAGGCATGTAGCTACTATCTAGTTCATCTAGTCTAGCTATAAATGGAGACTTGAGTGTGATAATGAACCTTGTGCATGTATAAATGGACATAATGTCTAAATTTTCACTAGTCATCTTCATAACGAGGAGTTTGATTACTTACAATTTGCGGACTAGTTCCTTCTATTTATATCAAAATTCAAAAATTTCTGCATAAAATCAATTCATTTGAGAAATTATGACCACTACTCATTTCTAATGCTTAGAAATCGGTAACATGTAACTCGTTATATGAAAACAATGTCTTAGAGAACTGCAGAGTTGGTTTTCTTTGAACTGCATAATCCTGGTATAGATCCTTTTTGTCTTCAAGTCATTAGTGTATCCATTTGATTACAGTTTTTTAAGCTTAGCTGGAAACATCTTTCTTCATCCTCGTGAGTCGTGAGGCATGAGTTGATAGATTTTAACATGGATCTGGCAGTAGCCGCAGTAATCACTTGTCAGATCAGACATATGATTATCTTTTAGAAAATATATCGAGTCTTGATGTTACCATTCAGAAAATATCTTTTAGACTTAAAGTCTTGCCAAATCTTTTTCCAACACAAAATATTCTTCTTAGAGTTGGATTCAGCTTTACTCCTTTTCCCCGCAGGTTATTAGGCCACTGCACCAAGTCCTTTCTTCTTTGGTTGAACAAGACGTTGCTCAACAGATGGACCACAATAGTGTATGTTCTGATGATCTGCAAAAGACTTACAGTGTTGATGAATTTGAGGTCCGGATTATGGAACCAGAGAAATCTGGTGGGCATTGGGAAACAAGGGCAACTATTCCTATGCAAACTTCTGAGAATGCTCTCACTGTCCGCATGGTTACATTATATGTAGGTTTGCTGTTTCAAGTTCTTTCCAACTGTTTGTTAAGGAATCAATTTCTTGTTCATTGCATCTTTTTTGCTTATTGAAATTGGAGCGAAGAAATTGAGGAATTTGATTAAATGAGCTATACCCCATAGACCAACTCACACTTGCTTGTGAGGCATTTAGCTGGGGTTGATTACCTTTAAGAATTCTATTCATACTCTGTTTTTTGTGGTAACACTCAGAATAAAACGACAAAGAAAAATGAGACTCTTTTGGCCATCGGGACAGCTTATGTGCAAGGAGAGGATATCGCTGCAAGGGGACGAGTTCTGCTATTATCTATTGGCAAAGATATTGAGAATCCTCAAAATCTGGTAGTTGTTTGATTAGTTGTAATTTTTTCAGATACTCCTTGAATTTGCATTGTCAATGGAACTGTCTTTCCCATTCTTGGCTCTTCCCTACTAAATTTGTGTTTCCTCTTCGTCACATTTCTTGACAGGTTTCAGAGGTTTACTCTAAGGAGTTGAAGGGAGCTATCTCGGCTTTAGCATCTCTTCAAGGTCACTTACTGATAGCATCTGGCCCAAAGATCACCTTGCACGAGTGGACTGGTTCCGAGTTGAATGGTCTTGCATTTTATGATGCTCCTCTACATGTTGTGAGCTTGAATATTGTGCGTACATATGCCATGGAATTTCTGCTATCTTGCTTTTTTTGGAGAATAGGATACCGACCTACGTATGTACATGCACGTTTTTACATAACATTTTCATGAACTATGACTTTCTAGCCTTTACTTGCAATCCAATACTGTGTCATGCTCACTTTTTTTAAAACTTTTTGAGTTTCAAACAGCATTTATAAATTGTTAGAATAGTTGTTGCTCACAATGTTGTCCATTGATATCTATAGTATGATGCCACTCCTCTAATAGTAAGATACAAGCACTATCTTTGTGATAAGCTACTCCAAATGTACAACACTAGTATGATAACAGTTTAAAGAATAATCCATTTTTAAAATATACCTTGTATAGTCATTGACGTTGACTACATGTCAGATATCTCAAATCTATGATGTCAACCCATGGAAGTTCCTTTCATGCAAATATGAGTTGCTTGTTGGAAGAAAGAAGTTTCAGTGTTTCCCTCTCCTAAATGGAGAGTCCTGTTCAATGTGCATTGGTAAGTACATATTACATACAATGATTGAAGCATGTGAAGATCATGAATAGCAAACTAAATCCAGATGGGTTAACTGATATGAAGTAGGCAATGTAAACTTTATCGTAGACAACCAAAAGGCAATTGTAGATATGCTCGTGAATATTGAAAATGTCACGATGAACCCAATTTACGATCAAAAAGATTGTAGATTGAAACAAGTCAATTGAAATATGTGCATACCACAGTTATGATGCTCTTTATGTATAAAGGTACAGTTCATGTGCATGCATGAATTGATAGACTAGGTTTCATCAAATTTGAAATTTGAGCGTAGGACAAAGGATTTTTTGACGAATTAATTTTCTAGAGAATGCTATTGATGGATTCGTGGATTGGATTTTCAATAGTGATGTAGAATTGTGTATTAAGAGGAGGCAACTCCCAAGTGATTTGAACCATACAGCCTACGATGAAAACATGATAATTTGCATATACGGATAGTGAGATGCTTGTCAAAAGAATAAAGTTGGGTTTTACCAGAATGAAATAAGAAATTTTGGGAAGGAAATTCTTGGCAAAGTGATTGTTAATGATAGGGAATACACTGCAGTATTAGAAGTCAGCAGATGATCCAGTAAAAATGATGTCATCAACATATAAGAATAACAAAGATTTTTGTCAAATCATGAATTCAACCTATTCTCATTTCTCTCCCACGCACACCCTCTCATTTCACCCTACAGACTTTCTAAATCGTTTCTCACTCTCCCTAATACTCTAAACCCTCTTAAGCTTTCTAATCGCTCTTCCCAACACTATAATCTCTCCCTAAGCTCTCTAACCATGCTAACCACCTTCTCTTGCTCTTTAGCTAAGTATAGTTACCAAGTCGGAAGTAAGGAAAAAATTGGAAAAAAAGTGGGTAAGATCGAGAAAGAGTCGGAAAACAAACGGTATAATTGTAGAACATATTTATATATAGGTGTTACAATAGGTTTTTTTAGCAATACATGACGGGATTAAAACACAATCAATCGGGATTAAAACGCATAAATCGGGATTAAAACGTGAAAATCGTGTTATTTTCATAAAATCATGACTTTTTCAAAAAATCGAGAAAGAGTCGTGTAGAGAACGTTTATTGAATGAGTCGTGTTTTAATCGAGACTTATTAAAAAAATAGGAGTTTTTGGTAACAGAGTAGCTAACTACTCTCCCCTACTCTACTAATATCATCCAATGGAAGCGGCATATGCACGATACGGCCTAATCTACTCGTAAACTTGATAACCTTAAGGATTCAGATCAGTAGTATGATCAATATAAAATTCCAACAGAAAAGATCTTAATAGTATGCGCGTTGGGAAGTTTTTTTGTCACCAATATGGTGGTATTCTACGGCACAGAGGAACACATGCCCCATGTTTCCGAGTCTAATGCAAGAGAATAATGTCCTTGTGTTATTCACAAAATCCGAAATTAGGGAAAACATTAGAATGTTAACAACTAAAGTATTGTCTTATGTTTTAACCTTATTTATTTTTATTTTTCCCTTTATGAGTTCAGACACATGCATGTTGTGCAGAGTCTGCAGACATCAAATGTAGCACTTGACTTGATGCTCCTTAGGCTTTTAAGCTTTATGGGCTAATCTGAATAATTGCTTTCTATTAGAATGATGCAAATTCAGATGCAAGTATTATGAGAAGAGACCTATGCTTTCAACCATCTAAGAACACTCAGGTGCAATTGGAGAGGCGAGATGGCATGCGTTGAAGTTCCAGTTGACATTAGGGACCCGTGAGAAATTCTTGAGAAGAAAGGGATGCTACCAAAGGAAGTATAGAATTTCTACCATCCAGATCTTCCTTTGAAGAAGATATTTGTTTCGGCATCTAGTGAACCTAGGCATATTTATATTGGTTGTATGTAGTTATCTTAATTATTGTTTTTAATAGATAAATGAAAATGTTTTCTTTTAATATCGAGTCCTAATAATATTAGTGAGATTTTTTATGTTTTATGTATTTTAAAATGTGCATTTTTCAATTTTCAAACAAAAAATTAGAAATAATTAACATCGTTATGCCATCTTTTAGGTGTCTGTGTCATCAAACATGCAATGTGGAATCCAAATTGCTTAAACTGTTTATTTGGTTTTAATAACAATGATTGGGACACTAAATAACCATGGTAACCATTTTACAAGTGTATGCCAATTCCACCTGTGACCGTGAACCAATTTCATGTGTAGGCTATTGATTAATCCAGCATGTGCCTAAAGCCTCAGATCATAACTTCATTATTCCACCAAATAATATTAACTTCATTTTGTGGAATGTTTCATTACCCATCATATGTATTTTAGATGAATATAAAAAATGCTTGTAATCATGTTTCAAACCATGCCGTAAAACGATTTGCATTTATCAAATTCAAATGGTTTTTGTGCATAGGACTTTGAATACTATTGTGGATTTTTTTGTTTTTGAGAAATCCCTCCCAGTGAATGGGGGGGGGGGGGGTTCGGCCTAGACCCCTACCAGTATATTAAAAATAACGAGTGAATATAGAGGCCTACCAGCCAGACCAAAAAGAAAAAGAAACTCAGAAAAGGTTACAGATAGTGGTATCTAGCTTCTCTAACTCCTTGCCCTGAAATGCTATCTTCCACTGATCCAATATGCTTTTAATAAGCTTCAGAACTGTTTCTCTGCCCGCTACCTTCTTCCTGAAAATTATGTTATTTCTCTCTTTCCATATACCTCCAACACACCCCTATGACTAGAAAATCCCAGCTCTTGCGCAGATGACCTTTGATTCTTTTCGTCCACCAGACCGTCCACATAGAGAAAAGCATTCCAGGGCTACCTCAGATTTTGAGACCACGCTGTAAATGATTCCATATCCCGTTCGAAAAAGGACAATGGAGAAAGAGATGATTAACATCTTCATTGCCATGGCCACAAAGCACACAAGAAGTGTCAGTAATGTTGCTATTCTGTCTTTTCTGTAGATTAATTCTGATCAAAAGCTTCTTTTTAGTCACTAACCACATGAATATACGAATTTTTAAGGGAACTTTCATCTTCCACAACGGAGTGGCTACTGGGCATATAGTACCTCCAGTGTTGTTGAAATTGTAAAAGGATTTTGTCGTAAATTTACTTGTAGACGACCAACGCCAACTTGACTCATCTTCGGTATCATTGACTGAAATGTGTTGCAAAATATCCATAAGTTCTCTCACCTGGAATTGCAGATGAAATGGTATGGTTCTTTGGAATTGGATGTTCCAAACTATAGTATTGTTCTGGAGATTGCATTGTGAGCGGACTGTGCACTTCTTGTTCCAGGCTAGCTCATAAAGATCTGGCTACCTGTTGTTCAAAGATCCCTCTACCAGCCATCTGTCCTTCCAGAAGCATGTCGATTTACCGTTCTTGACTATCAAATTAGTGCCGCATTTATAGATGGAACCAATTTTCTGTACTCCATTCCAAAAAGTAGAGATTCTCCCCGAGATCCGGTTCCTTGCATGTAGAGGTTTGAAACGTTTGAAGTATCTGCCTCGAATTATAGCACTCTAGTTGTCCCTTTGGTCATGTTGGTGTCTCCACCACCATTTACCTAAAAGAGCTTTGTTATGATCCGCTAAGTCAATGATACCCAGACCGCCCTCGTTCTTGGATTTACAAACTGTACCCCATTTAGCCAGGTGATAAGTCTTCGAATTGGAGTCTGCACCTTTCCAAAGAAAGTTGCTACGAATAGGATCAATCTTTTTATTCACCCACTTTGGCATGAGATAAAAAGAAAGGTGGTAAGAAGGGATAAGAATTAGCACTGCATTGATGAGAGTCAGACGACCTCCTAAGGAAAGGTTCGTACCTTCCCATCCTGCTAATCTGGTCTCCATTCTTTCAATAATCCGTAACCAGTCGTCTTTCTTCATTTTCTTATTGCTCAATGGAAGGCCGACATATTTCATAGGCAGAGAATCAACTTTACAGTTAAGAATATTCGCTAGCGACTTAGCTAGATCATTATCAGCGCCAATATAGTAAAGAGATGTTTTAGAAAAGTTAACCTTTATACCTGAGACCAATTCCAGCGAATACCGTAGATATTGTGGATTTTTTTTTTAATAATGAGGGTTGGTGATTGGATGAACAATGGTCTAAAAATTAATCTGAAGACTTATTATATGAAGAATTCCACCAAACAGGAAAGTTAGATTCCAAATACAAATAACTCCATTTTGGCCACCATAGTAGGCTATTTAGGATAATTAAATTGGACACATGATATGCTTTCTGAATGGGAAATAAGCACTTGGACTAGTGGCTTTACTTAACTAATGGCAGCATGAACTTCTGAAGGCTATAAGTTGAAATCAGTTGTATGTTTTAGGCTTATGATATTTCCTTTGAGGTGCCTCGGTGATACACATTTTTTGATGCACTAGAAGCACCGAATGGTTAAACTGTCCAAGTTGTCATGATCTGTGAGAGCTTTGATGGGATCAATGAAATATCTGTCCTTTTCTCGTGTACCAATAAGTTGAATCTAAGGGTTAGGCTGGATTTGATTAAATCAATGGGTCAGAAAATTTCGTAGGGTTCAACTCATTGTGACTTATGTGCAGGGTAAGGTTACCACAAGAAAGAGTGAATAATTTAATGAAGAATTCACTTTGTACTCATGGTTCTGTCCTTTCTCATGCATGGACTATGTGCTCAGATCTAATGTTTCCTAGGATTGGGGAATTTCCCCCTCTTCTATGACTCAAAGCAAATTACTTGTAGGTATGTAGTATTTCTAGATCCAATCATTAAGGATCTAGTTAACTCTACGTCCGGAGACCATTGATGAAAAGGGGCTGGGGAAAAAGCTTGAACGCAATTCCTACTGTGATGGATATAAGCACAATTGAAATTCCTGGGGAGTTAAATAGGCAACAAACCGAATCAATTTGGAAACATGGAAGGTCATTAAAATGAGCATGAAATGCATTTTTCCCTGAAATAGATTTTTGATGTAGCAGTTTTGAGCTAGCCACAGTTGTTTAACAATCTTCACACAAGCACATTTTTCTAGGGGGCTATGCTTGTGATCATTCACCATCCGATCTGAGGCAATGGAGGAAGGCAAAGGATAAATATCTTAGGGATCCTTTTTCCTTCTTATAGGCAGGAGTCTGGCTGGGATAGCCTAGCAGCCATGGGAGCCTTCAGGTAGGCTAGGCCTCTTATTTATGGTCAATAAACTACTGGATTCACCACTGCCCTTTACAATTATTCATTGTTTGATTGCAAATCTCCATTTTGTTGAAGCAAAGTTTAATATAGGATCATTTTGTTTTAGGAGTTCCAATCTAAGCTATCTTGGATATTTGATGAATCTTAGTGAGTGGTAAAACATACTGGACAATTGTACTTTTATTTTTATTTTATAATAAACTTGGATAGTTGTGTTATATGTAATGTTAGGTTTCATCTCTCTTTTACATAATAAGGTTACATGAACTATAACTATGTTAGTCTTTTCTTTTACTTAGGAAAAATTTGATCATAATTTTATTATTCTTGACATATGGATACTTACGTTTACCTTATTACCAGAATATCTCAACGTCAATTCCATAATTTGATCATGGCTTATCATGTTGCTTAGTTAATATACCTTCAACCATGTTAGAATCCATGGTGTGTTTACTTTGAGAGTTTAACAAATTTCTGGTTGAAAACTGTGTATCGTTAGATTGTTACATTTCTGTATGTAGCAAACTTACCAGCTTCCTTCTTATTTTGTTAAGGTTTCTTCTTTTTGAATAATATTCGTAATACCAAAGTGTGGCATTGATATTCTAAGGACATGATTAAAATCATTTCAGGTGAAAAATTTTATCTTGCTAGGTGACATCCACAAAAGCATATACTTCCTTAATTGGAAAGAGCAAGGTTCTCAGTTGAGCTTGCTGGCCAAAGATTTTGGATCTCTAGATTGTTATGCAACAGAATTTTTGATTGATGGGAGTACACTGAGTCTTGTAGTTTCAGATGATCAAAAGAACATTCAGGTGATCTCTCACCTCTATTCTTAAATTGTTTCTTTTACTTGTATTGATTAAGTTTTTATTATAGCAAAAATAGATATCAACACAAATGCTAGTAGTGTTTTTCCAGAGCATGTATATACGTTAGGACTGTCTACTTACCCATATGGTGACATGCTTGGATGTGGGGGGCATCTAAAATGATATACAAAGTCGTCATTGTTGGAACTTGAGGAGAACATACTTCCGGATTCAAATTCATGTTACCTCTTAGACTTCAATGCATTCTTCATTTACAAAATATTTAAAAATATTGTGCATCGTATATGTATATAATTGAAGTGAAGAGCGCCATAATAGGGCCTTCAGCTTAAAAGAAATAAGGTATATTGTATTTAAGTTTGTTACAGCTATGTTGGTATTTTTTTCAAGGAATTACAGCTGTGTTGGTATTAGGTTTCTCATTTTGCACTTTGGAAATAGATTTCAGATGTGTAAAGCTATGAAAAGGAAATTTAGTTATTGGCACATTAAAATTTAATTAAATAGTTAAAGTCTGATTGCTACAATATGTCTGGAAGTTTTGAAGTAACGTTGGATGGTATGCAAAAATGGATTATGTTCTCTGGCAGGCAATTGTTGAATGGTTGAGTACAATAAGAACATATGATGTTATAAAGCAATACAACAATATCTCTTACACCCATCACCTCGAGAAACAAGAAGTAAAAGATGAACTTATCACAAAATCATTGAAAAATTTGCCGTTATGTATGAAAAGAGTGTGGTGTTGCTAGACTTTTTCAAGAAACCCATATTTTGCTTATTAAATTGCCCATAACGAGTGATTAAGTAGATGTTACTATTAGTCATATGTATAGCCACATATCCTTCCTTTGTATACAAGCCTCACATTAGGATAATATATATGTTGGCCCTAATAAGTGATGTCTTCTCCCCCAAAACCCTAGCTCCCTCCCCTAAGGTTATTGGTGACCTATGCAGTCAAAGTCGGTAGTTGGCCCTAGTCGGCCAAGGGCCGACTAGGACTAGTCGGGACTAATTCAGGACTAGTCGGCCAAAACTTATTCTAACCCCTCCCCCCCTCACTAAACATATATGATATATGAACTAGTATAAATGTCAATAAGTATATGATATTAGTCAGTTAATAACAATACATACTTTCACACTTCACAGCATGAGTATAAATCCATAAGTAACAGTCTAACAGAACACAGTTGTATTGGCTTCATGCCCATGTCAAAAGACTCAGAACTAAGAATTCATCACAATATTTGTTTGATGATGTTTAATCAGTGAACAACCCCAATTTTGATTATAGGGTTATATGAATATCAACAAATAAACTAATTATTTGTCTATGTTTTTATCTGAGATTCTCAGGTGCTCAATAGATGATTACAGGGAAGAGCCATAGTTGTGAGTCTTGCGACTCAAGACTTTGAGCCAATGTAAAAAAATCCAAACAAAATTGCTTGCAAAGACTCATTACAAAAAAAAAATTTGCTTGCAGAATGCTGCTTGGGGACTAGTCGGCAGTCGTTAGTCGGGGACTAGTCGGTTTAGTCGGGGACTAGTCGGGATTCCGCCCAGCAATGACGGAATCGAAATTAATCGGTCCGCAAAATGCCGCCCAGGGACTAGTCGGGGACTAGTCGCCGACTAGTCCCGACTTTGATAGCATAGTTGGTGACATGGTATCAGAGCAAGGTTCGACTATCCCTTTGCGACTCCTCTAGCACTTCATGCCAGTGATCCTTCGGCCACTGCTCGAGCCAATTATCGAGGTCCTTCGACTGATCTCCTCTTTATTGCATGATCTTGAGATCCGACTCGAGATCCAAGCATCTCTCTTACTCTCCTCCAGCCTACTGTATCGACGCCTGCTGCTAGTTTGATCTCCGGCTGGTTGCATTGCATCTATATCCAACTCCTGCACATTGCTCCTCGAGTTTTGGCCTCTTATCCATCTACAGATCCAGCCGTTTGAGATCTCGGCTCCGAGATGTTCTTTGACCGGCCCTTGCTGGCCTCCATTTATTCGAGTTCACCCTCGAGCTTCGGCCTTCATTGAGATCGAGCCTCTTGCTTCTACTGCTTGCCGACGAAAATCAAGATCGATCCTTTTTCTCCTCGAGTACAACGGGACCGTTCGACCTCTACTGATCTGACATCTTCTCGAGTTGCGGCTTCTGCTGCACCTCCTCGAGCTTCATCCTCTGCTGCACCTCTTTAGTTCCATCCCCACTCTGCTTTGAGATCCTTTAGGAGCTCCGCTGCACATATCAAATCTGGCACACACCATTGGTATCAGATCTAGCACTGACGGTAGCCTGGCAGCACCGGCCTGGCACTCCATGAAGCAGTGAGCATCTGGCACCCACAACAATCATCTGACACCCAGATCTGCCATAGGGCACCCTGAGACCACTTATACTCCGTCGAGCACCCCGTCGTCTTAGGGCACCCCAACGCCTCTGTTTACACTCCCTGACACTGAGGGCACCCCGTTGCACTCCGTCGGGTGTCCGTGCTCCTCACCTCTCCTCACTACACTTGTGCTCTTGCGTGACTGGTCCCTCGGCGCAAATGGCTCAACCAACAATGACCCTTTTGTGCACCATGGCCGCTTGCTTAGTCCCTCACCTTACCATTTTGAGTTTGTTCTTGGTCCTGCCCCTTTGCATCATCATATTGGTTGTGCTTGTACTCCTGCAGTTTTTCCTGGCACTACAACTGCTCCTCCAGCTTCAACTTCAGCTTCAGCTACTCGAGCAACGAGTTGAGCAACTTCTTCTATAGCAGTCTGCCTCCAGTTCTTCTGCCCTCTCTGCCACGGTGCCACCTCGAGAACCGCTGCCTCTTAGATTATGGATTCTGGAGCCTCTCACCACATGATCCCTGACCACGTCATTCTCACTGCATACTCACCAGCCTCTTGCATCCCTTCGATCCACACCGCAGATGGTTTACGTTTGACCATCTCGCATATTGGATCCATCACCACCAGCTCAGATCCTACAAGTCATCTTTCCTTACCTTTTATTCTGTGTGCTCCTCAGTTTTGCATGAACCTTATTTCTATTAGTAGTCTCTGGGATTCTGGATTGATTGGTTCTTTTACATCTTCTTGTACTGCGCAAGATCCACGTATTAGATAGGGGAATTGCATTGCTCATAGGAGAGGTTGGTTGTACAATCTGAAGTACCTTCACCTCCCTGACTCCCCTCTCTCGGTCTTCTTTGGTGTTGTCATCTCTGATGACGACCTGTGGCACAAAAGTTAGGTCATGTGTCAGAATCTTGACTTAAAATCACTTTCCAATCTATAGCTTTAGGTTGATGCTTATTTTCTTTTCTTCTTTTGTATGGGTTGTAAGTTAGCTAAGCACTCGACTCTCCCTTTCTCTCATACATGTTGTTCTTTTGATTTAGTACATTCATATATTTGGGATCCAGCTCATTTTTCCTTCATTTATGGTATTTATTTTTATGTCAGTTTCATCGACAATTATTTGCTACACTTGGGTCTATCTCCGCTCCGAGATACCCGACATTATATCAGACCTTCACAACTATGATCAACACTCATTTTTATGCTCGCATCAAGACCTTTCGATTTGATTACACCCTCTTCCAACAATTATGTTCTCGTACTAATGAAATTTGGTGAGGGTGTTGTCTAGGATAAGATAATCATCCTCACCAATTTTCATCAAATTCCAAAAGTTCTAGAGTCATCAAATGGCCGAAGCAAAATCTGCAGATTTTAACGATGACTGTGGACGACAGATTTTACGTCGGCCATTTGATGACCCTAGAAGTTTTGGAATTTGATGAAAATCGGTGAGGATGATCATCTTATCCTAGACAACAGCTTCACCAAATTTCATCAAATTCTAAAACTTCTAGGGGGGTCAAAGTAAGCGCAGCTCACTTTCTAAACCGGCAGCTCACAGCTCAACCTTATAACTCCCTATATATATATATATATATATATATATATATATATATATATATATATATATATATATATATATATATATATATATATATATATATATATACATACACACGCACACACACACACACACACACACACACAGGAATGTTACAGTGAGCTGTGAGCTGCCGGTTTAGCGGGTATTTTGACGCCCCCCTAGGAGTTTTGGAATTTGATGAAATTTGGTGAGGGTGTTGTCTAAGGTAAGATGATCATACTCACCAATTTTCATCAAATTCCAAAACTTCTACGGGGGTCAAATGGTCGAAGCAAAATCTGCCGCCCGCAATCACCGTTAAAATCTGCAGATTTTGCTTCGACCATTTGACCACCCTAAAATTTATGGAATTTGATGAAAATTGGTGAGGATGATCATCTTACCCTAGACAACACCCTCACCAAATTTCATCAAATTTCAAAACTTCTAGGGGGGTCAAAATACCCGCAGCTCATTTTCTCCTACCGCAACTCACAGCTCAACATAACAGCCCTCTCTCTCTCTCTCTCTCTCTCTATATATATATATATATATATATATATATATATATATATATATATATATATATATATATATATATATATATATATATATATATATATATATATATATATATATATATAAAGAGAGAGTAGTGATACATTGCGGCTGCTCCCTCCTGCGGTATTTTTGGAATTTTTTTTTGGGGGATTGATCACCTACCCTTGGATAGCGTACACAAAAAAATTCAGCTCGATCCAAGACCTGTAGGCCGTCCAAATGTGATCGACTTTTATCAATCGTTCATTTTTGTCGTCATTTTGATCGACACATTTGGACGACCTACAGGTCTTGGATCGAGCTGAAATTTTTTATGTGTGCTATCCAAGGGTGGGTGATCAATCCCCAAAAAACAATAATTCCAAAAATACCTCGGAAGGGGGTGCCGCAAGTTAAGGACGCACGTTACCGACTGCAATGTATCACTACTGTCTCTCTCTCTTTTTATATATATATATATATATATATATATATATATATATATATATATATATATATATATAGGGCTGGGATCCGTTGACAACCCATCTTTTGATGGGGCTAGAGGTTTTGGATTTTTCCGAATTTTTTTTAAGGATCTCATTGCTATAGATAGCATTCTCACAAAAAGTCAGCAAATTTTAAAACGTGAAGCGCCATCAAATGATGGGTTGTCAAGGAAACGGGTTGTCAACGGATCCCAGCTCATATATATATATATATATATATATATATATATATATATATATATATATATATTGTTACGAGAGAAAGGGAGATGGAGATGGTTGCACACGGGATGACGGCTGCGCTCTCATGAATCCGTGAGAGCCGCTTGTTTATTCATAACACATATATAGAGAGCTAGGGATATGTGATAGATGTGTCGGTTAGATGTATCCCACCAAAGTGGGCAGCTACATATATCCGTAACACTCCCCCTTGGATACCCACTTATCAAAATCATTTCCTCGTTAAAACCTTACTAAGGAAAACCCAATGGGACAAAACCTTTAGTGAAGGAAAAAGAGTACAATGCGTTCTTCAGGAACATATTCGTCTGGAATCTCAGATTCTTCTGGAATCTTAGTGGGTGCGACTTACACTGCCTCATTAAAACCTTTCGATGGGAAAACCCTGTGGGAAAAATCTCATCGCAGGAAAAAGAGTACAATGCGCAAAAATCATTCTTCTGGATGTCTCCATCTGCATCTGCAGGATGCTCCCCCTCATCTTTATCCTACATTCTATTACAAGCCTTGCTCATATCAATCTTCAAAAGGAAAACTCCCTCCCCCTAATACATTAAGATGCTACTTTCCACCCTGTTAATACATCAATTTAAAATAACATTCACATGCTCTGTTGGTGAAGTCTCCTCATGCCAATCTGATGCACCAACTTCTGGAATGTAGACTTTGGAAGCGCCTAGGTGAAGAGATCTGTCAGGTTCTCAGCTGACTTCACCTGCTTTATAATAATCTCTTCTTTCTTTTGGAGTTCATGGGTGGTGAAGAACTTCGGGGAGATGTGCTTGGTCATGTCGCCTTTGATGAAGCTACTTTGAATTTGAGCTAGGCATGCTGCATTACTATTAAGAAACATATATCATGTTTGTGATCTCCCCTTATGGGGATCAGATAAATAACCGGAGTCTGCATATCCAATTAGGTTAGTCTTTTTACATGAATAGCATAAACCAATGTCAAATGTCTCTTTTAGGTATCTAAATATGTCCTTTATACCATTCCAATGTCTATGTGTAGGTGCAGAGCTATATTTAACAAGTAGATTAACATAAAATGAGATATCAGGTCTAGTGCATTGAGATAAATAAAGAATTGCACCTATTACACTTAAATAGGGTACTTCAGGACCCAAGACGTCTTTATTTTCTTTTCTAGGCCTGTATGGGTTTTTGTTAACATCTAAAGACCTTATAACCATGGGTGTACTAAGTGAATAACACTTATCCATATTAAACCTCTTCATGAGATTTTCAGTATATTTTGCTTGATGGACTAAGATCCCAACTTTTTTGCGTTCGATCTGCAGGCCGAGGCAAAATTGTCACACACAGGTCTTTCATTTCAAACTCCTTTTTAAGATAGCCATCAGTCTTCTCAATCTCTTCGGGAGATCCTATTAGATTTATATCATCTATATATACTACTGCTATTGTAAATCCATTCTGGAATTTCTTAATAAATACGCATGGGCATATAATATCATTTTTATAGCCTTTTATAGACAGATATTCACTGAGCCGATTGTACCACAATCTTCTGGATTGTTTCAGACCGTACAATGCTCATTTTAATCTAATTGAATGCATATTTCTAGATTTGGAGTTTGGTAAATCAAATCCTTCAGGGATTTTCATGTATATTTCACTGTCTAGGTTACCGTCTAGGTAAATCAAATCCTTCAGGGATTTTGTGTGGTTCAGTGTCATTATCATCACCCTTTATTATCTCATTTGCCATAGTATATAAGAATATATCATCAACGACTATTTCTTTTCTATTCCATATTTCCCCTGAGTATGTGTAGAACACAGATATCTCATCATTGTTGGGTAGTACCGGTACCTCTTTCCCAGTCTCTTCTAGGATCTGGGGCATAACCTCTGCCGGAGCGATATGTTTTAATTTGGAAAAATTGGATCTTTGATTCATGACATCTTCCGGACCGTCATAAATCCTCTCTTCAGGAGAGTTTGTATTAAGAACAGCTTCTTCAGGAGCTGTAGGGTGTGATATGCTATTTAATCTCCTCTTCCGAGAAGCTAAATCTTCGGAACCTATAGGTCTGCCACGCTTCTGGCGTGTGTCAGACTCATTTACTGCCATTCTCCTAACGTCATGCTCACATTGGGGAGTCCTGGGGTCTAGATGAGACAGAGTGGAAGTATTCAACGATAATTCACGTCGTTCCTCTTGGACGGGACGTTCATTATCTTTCTTATCTCCCCCTAACGTCGGGAAGACTGTCTCATCAATGTGACAATCCGTAAATCTTGCGAAAAAAATATCACATGTTAAGGGTCTAAATATTTGATAATGTGATAAGGAATGACCACAAGAGTTTTCTATGATCGTTTTTATTATTATTGTCCTAGGATATCCTAGACGATCATACCAGATATTAAAATTCATAGGATTATGGAGCTTCTGACTCACTATTTGTCTTGGATTAGTACTGAGGTGCTGGCTCATGTTAGCATGTGACCCAACAATCCCAATGTGAGTGAAGTATATCCCTAAGGATAGATTGGAGAATTTCTCTAGAGTAAACTTCTGGTTTCCAACACTAGAGGTTATACAAAGAATTCATTGTTCCCATCACTCAGGGTTTTTATGTGATACCCATTTGCTCTTATATCTCTGAAACTTAGTTTCTTTTAGAGTTACTAGAGTATAAGGCAGATTGTATTAAGATATGGGTTCCATTAGGTAACACTAGGTGTGCTCTATCGGAGCCTTCTATTATCTGAGCGAGGCCAGCTATGGTCCATATTAATGTCTCCCTTGGATTTTATTTCCTCATAGAGAAATAAAAGATTATTTGATATAAGGTTCTGGCAACTCAGATATATAGAAAATGAGAAACATTTATATTAATAAGAGAGATCGAAAAGATATTATATCAAACAAATGAAATATCAACTATAATAAAGCAAACAAGTGTTCTGATAAAAATAAACGATAGGCAGTCTACCAAGCAAAAAAAATATTAACTACTAGAAATCAAACAGCTGTTCTAAAAAACGATAACAGTTTATCACTAAAAATATCCTGTCCCCCCTAGTTGTCGTTGAAAAAATCAGAAGTTGTGAGCTTGGTTTTTCCTTGCATCTCATTGAGTTCATCTTCAAGGTCATCATTGTCGAGGTCAAACATTGCATTGTCCTCAGCTTTCTGTGATGCTTGAAAGTTTGACACCTCTTTCTTAGATGTACGACAGTTGCGAGACCAATGGCCTTCACGCCCACACTTGAAACAAGTGTCTGTAGGCCATTTATTAGGAGGGTCTTCCGTCACTTGTTCTGCGTGCCAGGGCTATTTATTCTATTTCTTGAAATTTGTATTTTGATGCGGATTGAGTCCGCCTCTGCTGGGGTTGCCACCTTTTTCGCCCCTGCCACTTCTGCCGGAGTGGTTATGGCGACCATCTCTTCCAAACCTTTTTCTGCCTCTACTTCTGTGGTATTCTTCATTGGCATGCGCTTCAGGGAACGCCAATGCTTCAGTTGGTTTGAAGTTGTGATTCTTCATAAGAAATTCATTGTTCTCCTCTGCAACTAGGAGTACCGAAATCAGATTTGATATCTTCTGAAAGTTTCGCTCTCGGTATTGTTGTTGCAGTAAAACGTTCGTTGCATGGAAGGTGGATAGAGTCTTATCGATCATCTATCCTTGGGTAACTGGCTCTCCATATAGCTCAAGTCGGGACACGATGTTAAACATTGCAGAATTATATTCTGCGACCGATTTGAAATCTTGGTAGCACAGGTTTATTCATTCATTCCTCGCTGCTGGGAGGATGACAGCCCTTTGATGATCATATCTATCCCCTAGGGATTCCCACAGAACTAAGGGGTATTCAATGGTTAAATATTCGTTTTCAGGTCTACATGTAGGTGACGACGCAGAAAGATTGTTGTTATAGCCTTGTCTTCAGGACTAAGGCTTTCTGTGCCTGTAGGCTTTATAATCGCCTTACCCAACTTGATTGATTGTGGATGGAGCATAGTATCTAGCCTCCATGCTAAGTAATTATTGTCGTTGACATCAAGTGCGGTGAACTCCAACTTTGCAAGGTTAGACATCTGGGGACGGAATAGGAGCCTAATCAATTTATAGATTAAAGGCTATGGGATTCTAAGAACATCGAAATCCTAACCGTGATGGAACTACGGATCCTATACATAGTGGAAAAACTAGTTAAGATGTATCCATAGCCACATTGTGCTGTCTCGGCTGACAAGGGCCGAGCTCACACACAGGCTATGGATGAGGTTAAAGAGTAATCATTTTAACTAGTTGACATGTGTCCATAAACAAATAATATTCAGTATTAAATATGTTGGCACTAACAATAGTGAAAATTATTTTATCTAACAATGATAAAGTTAATACACTACGAGGTATAAGATATCTATCTAGAAAAATGGCCAACAAATAAAAATTATTTGAACCAATTTAATCAAGCAAGATATCTACCAACTATATGTTCATAAGCAAGTGATATGATATAATGAAACATAATTTGAGTTTGTAAGATCAGATCATTCCAATGCATCCGGAGCAGTCCCAAAAGCTAAGATCTATATTTGGATCGTCTAGATCGGGTCTAGATCGAGTTCACAAGCATATAACTAAAATCGATGGTCCATATTAAACATGCATTAACTTATTTAAATTGATAAGATCGGACCATACCGATGAGTCCGGAATGGCCCAAATACTCAATAACCATATATAGATCGCTAAAAACGGAACTATATTGGACTTGAGATCACAATATCAAATCAAACGGTTCAGATTAAAACATATATTAAATAGTTTGAATTTGTAAAATCAGACCGTACCGATGCGTCCGGAATGGTTCAATTAGTCAAGATCCTTACTTGGATCGATCAGATCGGGCCAAGATTAGGCTCACAATCACAAAATAAAACTGACGGTCTAGATTAAATCAGACAGAGAAATATATGTGAATGCATGTAAGCTTAGATGGGTCGGGTTTGTATTAACCACAGTTGGGTCGAGTCTGCTATATACAATCGGGTCGGATCTGATGTATACAATCGGGTCGGATCTGAAATAATGAATATCGGATCTGAGCTTATGGCTCGGGTCGGGTTTAGCTATTAAATGGCTAATGGGTCCGGAATAAAAATCGGATCGGGTCGGATTGGGTTTGTATTTAATCGGGTTTAAAACCCAAAAACATATGTTACTGTTCATCATCTTCTCCTCGATGAAACCGGAGAAACCCTAACCAGGTCGTTCGAAGCCCTACGTGCACACGTTGATCGCAGCCGGCCGCGCGCGCCGCCTCCGGCCGATGTCTTTCGGTGGTTCGCGGTCATGCGATGCTGGCCGCCGGTCGTGCGATCTGCTGCCGCCGATCACGCGCTTAGCCCGCCGGACCTCGCGTATGCAGTTCGCCGTTGCGGTTTTGGCCGAAGCCATACGTCGAACACCGCCTGGAGTCCGACGTCGGTCATGTCACATGCGGAGGCGCCGGGTGTTCACAGATCGCCGATGAAACCCTGTTGCCGATGTCATCTCCGACGGCATGGTCGGTGATGCGATATTCCGACCGGTTAAGGCGCGGGTTATCCGATCGGAGATGAGTTCGGAACGGGTGCGCCTAATGAAGCGACAAAGGGGAGCGTACCTCTTCACCGTGATGCTTGACATGCTTACGTGCCTCGCTTTTGTGGGATCAACCGGGGCTCGGAGTCGCTGTGCTCGGAAAGGAGACAGTGTCCTGCACTCCTTTCTCTCTCTGATCTCTTGCCTCTTTTCTCTGTGACGTAGTCTCTCTCTCTCTCCGATCTCTTTCTGCGATGGGGTCTGCCGGGTCGGGGCCGCGAACGAGATCCGGAGCCGAGCCAAGGCTGGGTCGGAGAGCTGGTACTGATAACGTGTTACGAGAGAAAGGGAGATGGAGATGGTTGCACACGGGATGACGACTGCGCTCTCACGAATCCGTGAGAGCCTCTTGTTTATTCATAACATATATATAGAGAGCTAGGGATAAGGGATAGACGTGTCGGTTAGATGTATCCCACCAAAGTGGTCAGCCACATATATCCGTAACATATATATATATATATATATATATATATATATATATATATATATATATATATATATATATATATATATATATATATATATATATATACCTGCACCCGAGGTGCAGGAACGACGTTCCACCTCTCGTTTGTTTAGCTCCCTAGAAGTTTTGGAATTTGATGAAATTTGGTGGGGGTGTTGTCTAGGGTAAGATGATCATCCTCACCAATTTTCATCAAATTCCAAAACTTCTAGGGGGATCAAATGGTCGAAGACGGCTGATTTTGCTTCGACCATTTGACCCCCCTAGAAGTTTTGGAATTTGATGAAAATTGGTGAGAATGATCAACTTACCCTAGACAACACCCTCATCAAATTTCATCAAATTCCAGAACTTCTAGGATGGTAAAAATATGCCTGAGGTGCAGCTATATATATATATATATATATATATATATATGAATGCGTGAATGCTGCATGCGGTAATCCAATTTAGATGCACCTATAGGTTTTGGAATGTGCTGATTTTTTGTGGATGTGTTATCTATACCATGGTTAAAACATGCACAAAAAATGAATATATTCCAAAACCTATAGGTGCGTCAAATTTGAAAGGACTTTTGCCGACCGTCTATTTGAATCATTTCAATTTTGATGTACCTATAGGGTTTGGATGGTGCTGATTTTTTGTGCATATTCTATCCATGGCTTGGATTACACATCCAACAAAATATGCACATTTCAAAATCTATAGGTGTATCTAAATTGGATTACCGCGTTCAAGCATTCCTTTATATATATATATATATATATATATATATATATATATATATATATATATATATATATATAGAGAGAGAGAGAGAGAGAGAGGAATGTTATAGTGAGCTATGAGCTACGGAAGGAGAAAATGAGCTACTATCATTTTGACCACCCTAGAAGTTTTGGAATTTCGTGAAAATTGGTGGTTGTGTTTTCTAGGGTAACATGATCATCCTCACCAATTTTCAAGGAATTTCAAAACTTCTAAGGTCATCAAACGGTAAAAGCTTTATCCACCGTCCGTAGTATCCGTTAATTTTGCTTCTACCCTTTGATGACCCTAGAAATTTTGGAATTCCTTGAAAATTGGTGAGGATGATCATGTTACCCATAGACAACATACCCACCAATTTTTACGAAATTCCAAAACTTCTAGGGTGGTCAAAATGATCGTAGTTCATAGCTCACTGTAACATTCCTCCTCTCTCTCTCTCTCTCTCTATATATATATATATATATATATATATATATATATATATATATATGGGGAGGGATACTCTTACTCATGGCCTCTTACTTATATAGTTACCTACGATCCAGGCTGTCCATTAGATCCCGACGTACGGTTCAGAAAATGAGATGCGCGAAATCCAGCCGTCCGATCACGCGGAATGAACAACGAATCTAATCCGAACTGTACGTCGAGATCTAATGGATGGCCCGGATCATAGGTTACTATATGAGTAAGAGGCCATGAGTAAGAGTATCCCTCCTCTATATA
>OX393550.1:55197568-55385068 GCA_947650365.1 Chamaelirium japonicum
CAGTCAGCTGATGCCACGCATAGTCAATGGCTGAGCACAGTTCATATGTTAGAGTATATGCATCGGTGGGCTGAGTATGATTGACCACCAATGGAGTTAAAGCCCACTTTAAAAATTATAAATGGCCTCACTAGAGAGAAGGAAATAAAAGGAAAAACTAAGTTATTTTGATGGTGTTGGAGCTCTACCACCAATACTGCTACGTTGAGAGCTTCCTCCAACACCGGCGAAACATACCTTCTACTTTTGCGAAAGCTTCCTCAAACACTCTCGAATGTATTTTATTCTCTTTATAAACCTCTCTCTCTCTCTCTCTCTCTCTCTCTCTCTCTCTCTCTCTCTCTCTCTCTCCCTCTCTCTCTCACGTGTGCCTCCCCGCATCTTGTCACGGACTTTGGGTTTTGGGGCCAGGAGGGGTTCAACTCCTATCTATTCAGGGCTCCGTCAGTTTTTCCGTCACAGTCGTCCTTATGTCCCGCACAATCGGGATGTGTCTCCATGTTAGCATTTTGGAGGTTTGCTGTGTCAGAGTCTTTAGGACACTTCACACATGCATCCTATGTCCATGTAAGACACAATTAATATGCTTTTATTGCTCCTAAATACTAAATTGAGATATGTGAATATCACTCCATTTATATCTGGTAGTACCATAGTTACCAAGTCGGAAAACGAAAAAAAAAAAAAAGGCAAGGTAAAAAATCGGGAAGATACGATGAAAACGGAAAAAATGGGAAAAAAAAACGGGAAAACATCAAAAAAAAAATCTTAAAAATTATACCAAATATGTATATATGTCATTTTCCAACATTAAGTGATCAAAAGTTCAAAACATATAGCATACACGTTTATTAAGCACGAACAAAATAAAACCCGAACCCAATTTAAACCCGAGTCAAACCCGACACATTTTATATGTGTTTTCCCGTTTTAAATGCGTACATACGTTTTTTTCAAAAAAACGAATTTTTTACCTGTTTGCTACGACTTCGGATTGATACGTGTTTTATACGCATTTTTTTCAAAAAAATGCCCGATTTGATAACTATGGGTAGTATAATGGAGAGTAGTGAAGCCGACTAACCTTCGTGGCATACGTCGCTCAGCCTTATCCTCTATATTGGAACAAGTAAGAGTGTCTTTAGGAAATCAAGGTTTCCCATAGAAACGTGCTCTGCATGAGGGTGGGTGTTGAGCAGCTAGTCCCACATCAGTAATGGAAGCGGAGATCATTGTCTTCATATACCCATTGTGCTCTCCTCACTTCATAAGGTCGGCCTTTCGGAGCACTTTAGGTGTTGTCGCAATTTGATAGTACCTTTACAATTGAATTGTGAAGACCTTGAGTTCTAGTGTGGACATATGATGCAAATCAAGGAGCAAAAGCCGAAGTGTTTGTCTCCAGAAGTAGTGTAATCGAGCAATGCACCCTATCCACTAGCGGATTATTGAGAAAGATATCATCTGATGTAAGCCATGAAGAATACGACTTTGAAATCAGTTCCTTGTGTCTACAATCGAAAGAGTTTCTGGTGAAGGAAAATTGCATCAAAGGAAGGTCAAATTTTTTATCACTAAGTTATGCAGTTTTGTGAAAAATTAGGATTTCAATCATCCAATCCGATTGTGGGACTCTACTGGTTTTCTTACCAATTGGAAGGCAACCAAGGTCAGAGACTCCTAATTGTAAGTTTATCAAAAAGCAAGTGAGTGTCTCATTTATGGTAGATTGCCATTCTGAACGAGTAAGGTCAGCTTGCAGATGCTTAGATACTGACTATCTGAAATAGCTGTATGTTGGTCTCATTACCTACCTTAATTAAATTCCAATGGGTCTTGTTGCCTTGCTTAATTAATATCCATGAAACCAAGGGTCCATGAGAGCAAGCAAAACCTTACGGAATTGGGCATGATGCCAAAAGTCATTATATATACATGGGAGGTGTATACCACACGAGCGAGTGTGTGAGAGAGAGAGTGCTACAGTAAGTCGCTACCAATTGATTAGTACTAAATCTCATCGTTTATCTGAATGTATACTTGTGTTTCTTCTACACAAGCCCGAAAAACGCCCAATGCATAATTTTTTGTTGATATTGAACCCCTTCCAATGCTGAGTCGCTGATATGATTAAGGAGCATCCGTATAGAACCCTGGTCTAAATGTTTCACTGGTATTTAACTGTGTTTTTGCCCTTCACTGAATGCAGTTGGCATTTCTCACTTATGTCCTCTTCCCTTAGTGCAGTGCCTACTTTACAAATCACTCTCTCTACTAATCTATGTGTATATCCAATATCCTTCATTGTTGCCTGGTAAATAATTGCTACAGGTGTTGACATAATGTTGTACTTGAAAAAATTACTATTGTGTTTAAACATCTCATTTAACCATGAAAATCGAATGATGAATCTCCAATATTTTTTTGAGTTCCACAGGATATAAATAATGCAATGAATACAAACAGTGGCCTAGTTATATGGTATAATTTGGTCGTTGCCGATCAGATACATGCACTTCTAATTAAACATTGCTATCAATGCAGATCTTCTACTATGCACCCAAAACGATGGAGAGCTGGAAAGGGCAGAAGCTTCTATCTAGGGCAGAATTCCATGCCGGGGCCAACGTGACGAAGTTCATGCGGCTGCAGATGCTCTCTACGTCTGATCGAACTAGCACTGCACCGGGATCTGACAAGACCAACCGGTTCGCCCTCTTATTTGGCACACTGGACGGGAGCATCGGCTGCATTGCACCACTTGATGAGCTCACCTTCCGCAGGCTTCAGATCCTGCAGAGGAAATTGGTAGATGCTGTTCCACATGCGTGCGGCCTGAACCCAAGAGCATTCCGTCAGTTCCGTTCCAATGGAAAGGCACATCGTCCTGGCCCTGATAATATTGTAGACTGCGAGCTTCTCTCCCAGTAAGTGAACCTTATCATGTATAATGGATGTTTACAAAGTATGGAGTTCTTTGCTGCATAATAACATTTACCATATGAGCCATAGTGATTAAACCTCCTATCCTGGTAGATGCTTTCAGAAGTTGAGGAACACTAACTACACTTTGTGCTTCCCCGCCCCCCTGTAGGTTCACTCGAAAAAACTTGTTCCATTTCAAGTTAATGAATGACAGTTTGCCCCCCTCGATTCCAGCTATAAGTGCTAGTTTTTTGTTAAATGCAGTAACAGATAGCTCATAGAGGGGGGTTAAGTGTTATTTTGTGAAACCATGGGTGCTAGTTTGGTAGTTCCATTCATTCATTCTGTAAACTGTAACATTCATGTCTCCAATGCTATTCGAAATATATTAAAGATGGACCTTGGTGAACTTGATTGTCTGATAAGCAATATAGTAGCCATTCACCTTTGTTGTCACTTAGCACTCAAATTTGGTAAGTCAACTGCACTGTTCTACCTTATGCTTGGTTAAAGTCAACTTTATTCTCTTCAGTATTGTAGTTGGTTATGTCAAGAAGATCCAATTGACAGTTTTACACATTTGCCCATCTATCGAAACATAGGACGGACTAAATCTGAAGCTAGACTTGTTTAAGTATGATTCATTCATCTAGGTGGATCGGCCACCTCTTATTATTCTCTCTAACAATACTCCTTTTACTGTTGGACTACCAAGGAAAAAATATTTAACCCGAATGCTTTTACCGATTTCTTTTAACCAGAATGACGTGTCCCGATCACAGCTGTCCGTTGCACCTAGTCCCGACCAGTGAATTGTGCTCAGCCCCTACCAGCAGGCAAAGGGACACTGTTTGGATGCCATGTCATTCGGGTTAAAAATTCTTGTTGAATAGCATTGCAGCCATTGCTCATCAAGTAATGATACATGGAAAATTTATATTACAATTTGGGCATGCTAGAAACCCTGATCAAAGATAGATTCTGGCATTCTTGTGATAAGTTCTATGGATCAACTTTAATCACCTTTAATTATGTGTTTTCTTGATTGTCCTCGATTCTTCCGACCTTGTTATAGATCTAATCTTCCACTTTTCATGCTTTCTTGCAGCTATGAAATGTTGGCGTTGGAGGAACAGCTCGAGATTGCTCAGCAAATGGCAACAACACGTTCGCAGATCCTTTCCAGCTTAAGTGATCTATCCCTCGGAACAAGCTTCCTGTGACCGTGAAGCAAAACTCTTCGGCTTATCGAGAGAGCAGTCTGCCGCTAGTAATTCAAAGGAAAATTGTGTGCTTTTATTGGGGACATTGTGCTCAACCCTGCACCCATCTTGGCATCAGGGATTCAAAGGATTCTGATCGTTCACCGACGAACCAGGTAGTGGAAATTGTTGAACAATTGTTGTATAATTTTACCCGTGTTCAGCCGTGGATAAACTTGGATGTGTTGCAGCAAGATGCATCTATTAGTACATGTGATGGGTATCCATGGAGTATAGAACCTTGTAACATACTAGTAAATGGTCGTGCCTTCGGCAGCATCGGCTACCTTCAGGGTGTGATTCACTTGTAAGACAGTACTAATTATTCTTCACAACATAAATTTTAATTAACATCATCAAATAAGCGTGGAATAGATTTTTATCATTTTTATAGTAGGATTTTAATATCTTTATCGTAGGTTTTTAAGAGAATTTATGAGAGCCGTATTCACACATGGGAGAGGGCTCTATTTGAACACTCTCTTTAGGTATCAGTGTTTTCAAAACCGAACCGGAAGGCGAACCGAAAATGCATCCGGTTCAGTCCAAATCGGTTCAAACCGGTGGTTCAACCGTTTGAACCGTATAAAAATATGTTTTTTTATATAGATATCTACTAAATTCTTCAATGGGAAGGTTTGATTCCTAGGTTAACATACAAACCGGTTTATTCAAAGAACCAACCAAAACATGTTCCGGTTCCGGTCCAAACCGGTTGAACCGCCCGGCCCGGTCCGGTCCGGTTTTGAAAACACTGTTAGGTATTGATCGACAGCTAGATCTATTATGTGTTTTTTGTCCTAGTCAGTTTGTGAATTTACCATAGCATGTTATATAAATTATTTGTTTAGGAGTTGATAAAATAATTTATTTTAATTTTCTGTTAGCATAATTAGTAACCACATGTGTAAGTTGGTCGATGTAGAACGAGACTTTGGAAGACCTCTTAATACTTCTGTTTGGTCGAAAATTAAATATTAAAATTACTAAAATATACTTCATATTTTTAGGGGGATTTAGTGAGCCATTCCTTACAAAGAGACCAATTAAGCTACAGGACTTTGAAAACCTGTTTACAAAAATACCCTCAATTGTGTTTTAAATTTTAATTACAATGCCACCAAACCAGTGAAAAGTGAATCCGGCTAGATCTGCTCGTCTCTGTTGCTCGTCGTCATCGGACCCAACCTCCTCTCTCCTAACATATGGTGGTTGCTGTCGGGCTGGGGTGTGATGCATCAGCGGTGGCTGCCGTCGGGGTGGGGTGTGATGCACAACCCGGAGCCCCACCTCCTCCCTCCTCACCTGCGGTGGTGGCATCTAGAGAGAGATGGAAAGGGATATATATAGTAGTGGGTATTGGTTGGTTTGTGTCATCAAGCCCAATTCTCTCTAAATGTGATTAGCGGCATGCACACGAGATCGATGTCCGCGTGCGAAGAGGGACAAGTGGGGAGTTAAGAAAGAGATTGTGGGGGTTCTCTAATAATTTCATTCCTTTTCAAATTATATCCAATAGGATTAAAATTTTCCTATTATCTATAGTAATTTTTTAAATTCAAGGTAGGGGTAGACGCAGGTATTATTTGATTAATTTGTCATTGCCAATTCTCTTGATATTAAAGATATAGCCATTAGATGTATATTTGTATAAAATTAATATTCGGTGTGATATAATATATAATATGCATCACATTTGTGAAATTCTATAAAACTTTTGCCAAGTTTTCAAAAAAAAAAAAAAATTGTTGATTTGCAGTTTTGCCTACTTTCTTAAATATTTCTAAATGCCAAAATGGTCACTTTGCTGCCTATAAAACATGCATTATTAGTATATTATTTACTTAAATAGATAGTTTACGTGTTTTCTTGTTAAGAGAGTAACTCATTCTATGATAGAAGCCCGTGGTGCATGCGGGTCAAGCCCAACGACACTACAAGGAGCACTGAGTAGCTACTAGTGCGTGCAAATCGAGCACATCATAGTCTGCCACATCGCCACCACACGGGCACCACATTGTTAGTCAACCATCGCATGAGTGCGACGACGGTCATGGCCACTTGCCCAAAGGAGCAACCACTAGGGAGCCAACCTCAAATGTCTACATCTCTTTTCCAGAGATTATACTATACACAACCTTTCTCGATTTGACCCTAGCTAGCAATGCAAGCATACATGGCCTCTCTTTGTATGCGTATATCGATCGGGACCATCTCTTTGGTGTTGTCGACCTAAAGTGGAACAACTCCCCCAATCTCTCTATCTTTGCTAGAAAAAAAAGATGGTAAGGCATAAGACCCGCGCCTTCATCATCATCATCCAACTTAGGCTGCACCACCCAAGACCTCCGCGTCGAAGGAGGAGGACCACCAGCGTGGGACGCCATCGAGTGGAAGCGAGCGAGTGACACGCACAAACTGGGCGGTCGGTCCACCGGCCAACACTGGTGGAGCACGAGGCCCACTTCGGCCTCAGCTCATTGCTCCAACTGGATTTCCACAGCACGTACCCGACGTACGCTCGCAAAGAGTCAAACGTCCCCAGCAAGGCCCAAGCGGCGAAGGCAGCCGCGGCTGTGCTCGGGTCAGCAGCATCTGGGGCTAGTGCCAAGTGCCAGCCACGTCAGTGGCACTACGTTCTGCATCACATGACTGTACTTGAGTGAAATGGAATGAGCGCACCAAAGAGGAAACAGAGAGGTCTGTGCAAAAAATTAAAAAACTCTTATCGTTTGAAGAAAACATACAGTTGGTAGGTCCCTGGCGAGAGGTCTGTTTGGTGAAAAGGACACACAACATTGTGGTTTTGCACGAGGTGCCTCCAAAAAGATGCATTTTACATAAGTCCCTGGTTGACTTTTTTTTTTCTTATTTAAATATAACACTATCCTTAATCCTAAAATCACATTAAAGAGTAATAATCATAAAGAAGAGTAACAATCTGAAATGTTATTCTTTTGCAGAGTGATGCTCTTTGTAGTGGTGTATAGGATTTGAACCAAACCGACCAAACCAAATCAAACTAATCAAAAGACCACGAACCTTTCCTTTAATAGAGAAGCCGACAATCGAAGATGTATCAAGAATGGTGTTATATATCCTCCAACATGTTAAGAGGTAGGATCTACTCCTCCCCATCAAGGTTACACAATAGATCCTAAAGGTTAGGGGGATTGGTTTCTCATGTCCTATATGTTGAGTGCCCTCGACAGAAGGCAAGCAGTATGGAAGGGTTGGAACACCTACGCAAGCCGATCGAGCTAGGCCGTGATGGTCGGTGGTGCACAACAGATTCAAGGGTTCTAGCTAGATTTGGCTCGAAGTGAAGCCGATTTGCTAGTCGAGGACGGCAACACATACTCGACCCACTTACACTTCGTTCTGTATGTAGTCACCACACAGACTAGAATCACAGGTTTATTACACACCATCGATCAGCTTTGATTTTTTGCTCATCCTCTTGGGCTGCATCAGCACAACCAGCCCCTCCATCATCACCATCAGCACAATCATTAGCACCAGCATCTGCTCATCCTCTTGGTTTTGACACACTCATGGATCGGATTGGATTGGAATTTTTAAAAACCGACATGATTGGATCGGTTGACGGATTTGTTAATTTATAACCGAATGAACATATATATATATATATATATATATATATATATATATATATATATATATATATGGGGAGGGATACTCTCACTAATGGACTCTTACTAATGCCCCTTACTAATAATCCGGACCGTTGGATCAAGATTGAGGGAGGGCTGAGATCAACCCTCCCTCTCTCTATCTCTTTCTCTCTCTCGACCAACCCACCAGACCCCGACCTGACCCCAGACCCCTCCGGCTCCAGCTCTGGCAGCCCCCCGACCCCCCCTCCGGCACCGGCGCAGCCCCCCGACCCCCCCTCCGGCACCGGCGCAGCCCCCCGACCCCCCCTCCGGCACCGGCGCGACAGGCGACCCCCCCTCCGGCTCCGGCGCGCCGCAGGGTGCGACGGGCGACCCCCCCTCCGGCTCCGGTAGCCCGATCCCCTCCGGCAACGGCGCGGGGCTCAGAGTGGCGGGCGCGGAGCGGAGCGGCAGGCCGGCGTGGGGCGCGGAGCGGTGGCCGGGGCGCAGAGCAGCGGGTCGGCGTGCCGTGCGGAGCTGCAGGGGGCTGCGGGGGGCTCCGGTCGGGGAGGTCGGGGGATGCCGGAGCCGTAGGGGAAGGGGGGGTCGGGGGGATGCCGGAGGGGGGGGTCGGGGGCTGCCGGAGCCGGAGCCGGAGCCGGAGGGGGGGTCGCCTGTCGCGCCGGTGCCGGAGGGGGGGGTCGGGGGGCTGCGCCGGTGCCGGAGGGGGGGGTCGGGGGGCTGCGCCGGTGCCGGAGGCGGGGTCGGGGGGCTGCGCCGGTGCCGGAGGGGGGGTCGGGGGGCTGCCGGAGCCGGAGCCGGAGGGGTTTGGGGTCGGGGTCGGGTTCAGGTCGGGGTCTGGGTGGGTTGGTCGAGAGAGAAAGAGATAGAGAGAGGGAGGGTTGATCTCAGCCCTCCCTCAATCTTGATCCAACGGTCCGGATTATTAGTAAGGGGCATTAGTAAGAGTCCATTAGTGAGAGTATCCCTCCCCTATATATATATATATATATATATATATATATATACACACACACACACACACACACACACACACACACACACACACACACACACACACACACACACACACACACACACACACACACACACACACACACACACACACACACACACACACACACACACACACACACACACACACACACACACACACACACACACACACACACACACACACACACACACACACACACACACACACACACACACACACACACACACACACACACACACACACACACACACACACACACACACACACACATACAATAGGTCTTCATATATACCAACAACCTTTTCAATATTGTAGGATTACTCACAATCAGTTAAAAATTTATTTAGCCCAAAGATTTGACAACAACTACTAATTTTTAAGTTGAAACTAGGTCCTAATTAAAAAAAAAATTCCCAATAAGTATATGGTCAAAAACTCAAACCGACTTTACTTGGATTGGATTCCAATCTCATTTCGGTTTGGATCAGATTGAAAATCCTCAAAACCGACCAAGCTTAAGGCATGATCGGTTTGGGTTTTGCCTAAATATGTTGGTTTCGAACTAATGCACACCCCTAACTTTTTGCTACAGTGATTTTATTGTACCAAATATAGTGATTGGTACAATGATTTTATTGTAGCAATTTGCAGGTTGTTACTCTTCGCCATGAAATGTGATTTCAAATAAAAAGGGCAGCGGGCTTCATCCTCTGTAAAAAGACAAAAAAAAACCCCAACCGACTAGCAAAGAGGCACAATACACTCTACTAGCTCAAACCTAATGTGGCCACTTGGTGGACGTACACATAGGCAAGCACGCTCTGCTCCAACCCCATCCGGCCACCTAGAGACCACATGGGCGAGCACGCTCAACGCCAATTCATGGTGGCCACCTGGTAACCACATGGGTGAATATTGGTCGACATATATTTTCCCAAACAATCCATAGGGAAGTGCACCCTGCGCTAATCTGATTCGACCACCTGGCAAGCACCTAGGTAGGAACATGGGCGAGCACGTGGGTGAACGTGTGTCGGGCTCCTCTTACTCCTCGAGCCTATAATAGCTTCGCAATAGCCTCATGGAACAGGTTGGATCCCAATGAGTAAATCGATAATTTTTTCACCAATGTCGAATTGCACTCCCTCTTCACGTATCGTTTCCTGATACCTCTTACTAACTTGATCGTTGGAGGGTCTGTGCTCCATAAGGAGCCAGTCGTTCTTGAACCTTTATGTCCTTGTAGGTCTCAAGGGAGATGACGAATACTAGCTCGCTAGCCTCAGCTGTCCTCAGCCAACTTTACCTCGGGTCCCTTATTGCGTTGAGTACTCCTGCAACCTCTCCCGACGGGAACCTCACACCATCTCGTAGTGTTGGATGGAAGATCAACAGACAAATTTTCCCTCTGACAATATATACTTCCTCTCTCCCATGTTGGACGGGTTCCATGGACAACTTCCGGTATGGACACCATGAAGCGAAGTTTTCCCCAAGTAGGACCTAAGCAATTCATCTAGGAACCAAGTAACTAGCTGAGTACAATTGGGTACCACCCCAACGACCAGAGTCAGAGTTATCACGCTACCTACTTACTAGGAGATTGCTAGGAGAGCGTCAATTCTCATTCACAAAAAGATCACTGTATACATGCTTCCTCTTCTATAATAGAAGAGACACAATCCGGAGGCTAAAAACCAGAAAAAAAGAAAAACAACTCAGCATGAAGCTAGAAGTCACATGCGCCGCCCGATTGACATCCCAGTAGATATGGTGAAAAACACAATAAGAGAACAACTTAGCCAGCCTCCTACATTCCACAATGGTATTGTGGATTTTCCAAGGGATACGAAGACCCCCATCCAACCGGAGGATGATTGTCGTAAGGTTGTCATCTTCAACGATCACATTATTTGTTTGGATCTTTAGAACCGAATTCCTTCCGAAGTAGCTAAAGCCTCCGTCACTAGCAGGGTGCATTGGGAAATATTTTGTCAGAGCCGCAGATAAACACTCCTTCCTTGTTACGTACAACTAAACCAACTGAGAATCTGCTCGCAACAATAGCCGCATCAATATTAACTTTGACGATTCTTGTTCCCAAGATCGTTGATGTCTTGCTCGCATGAGCAAACCCTAGCGGTTCATGAAATTCTGAAAGTTAATAAAAATAGCAGTTATGTTGCCTTCCCGATCTTCGGACATCGATCTCTGAGCCCAAGGTCGATCTGGTGCCCTGTCGTCAATAGACAGACTTTATTCTCATAGGTAATGTGGGCAACAGTTGCCCGCATGTGGGGGACACGTATGGCACGTGATGCATGGGGGATGAGTTGACCCCTGCTAGTGTCAGCCTCTCTAGGTGTCACGGGCTGGATGGATGCATGGAAGGTGGGCGTGCATGTGATGAGAAGAACAGCAAGACATCACGTAAAACATCAACTGGCCTCCATGTGAAACTGAAACCCATCTTTGTTTTGGTAAGGGACTGGCATGCATGTGGATCCACATCGGAAAAGAACTCAAGATGCATGGTGTCATCTCACCATGCCTTCACCTCTTTGGGTCCTGGTAGTATCAGTGGCAGTACTGGAGCTAAATTCCAACAAGAGAGATACAGAACAGCCTGTGCAAAGATAACACGTGCTCGTCATGTGAGTCAGCACGTGCCTATCTACTTTTCTCTCCAGCATGAATATATCTAGGAGTGGGATGTGTAACTCTGCAAGCCAAGAATTGGTTTCTTAATTTTAGGTTTTGGGACTTGGGCTTGCCTCTATAATAAGAAAGTATGTACAACTCTTTTTGTGAACAAGAACATTGGCCGGGGAATCCGACTCCGTTCCCTAGGAGAAGCCCCAGAAAGAGCGGCATTCGAAGGGGGGCACAATCTGATCTTACTGGCATGGGCGACTGCCGGCCAGTACTAGGTGGTTCACACCACTTGCTGGCAGGCGCCTAGTTTGCTCTTCATCCAAATCATGCATGGTACGTGGTGCGCACCACCCAACGTCCTGGATCAAGATTATCGATGGAGATTCATTGTAAATGGATATATGTTCAAGGTTTCTTTTGAGTTCGAGAGAAAGAGACTCTTAGGATATTCATTGTAAATCAATAAGAAAGGAGATTTTGTGAGTTTCTTGAGAGAGAAGCGAGGTGTTCTAGTTGAAAATGGTCATCTCGTTGAAATCAAGTGTTGCTTGTCACTCCTTGGTTTCTCCGGATCATATGATCTTCTTCGCCCGTGGTTCTCTCTGTAAACAGTTTCTACGTAAAATCTATGTCTCTTCTCAGTGTGGCTTTGTTTCTGTCTTGTGTTTGGATTTTTCGTGTTTATGTTTGTTACTTCTACTGTTTAAGATTGTGGTTGCGATCCGTCGGATGATTGATTTGTAATTTGATCACTGTAGCCTACTGAGGTGCAAACAAACTGGCATAAGAGGATAACGACAAACTGATATCAGATCATTTCAGATCCTAATAAGGGGTGATGGCCGGCGCACTCTTGACTGCATGTTTCATCTTTTATATATAGGGTTCCATCCACACAAGGGGTCCGAGAAAACTACATATGAGCTAGCATTGCTCCTCAAAATCTCAGTTTCAGAAGCTTTACATCAGATTCGTTGGCAACAGCCTCCCCTGCTCTGCAACAGATATCATGGGGACAACGTTCTTCCTCTACCAAGATCATGTGGCCATGACCCACTCCCTCTACACAGACCCATGCAGTACTATCACTCACGATTATGCCATGCATGGTTTCCTAGTGGATGGCAATCTGACGTGATATGCTGCCGCCACCACCCCCGCACAAGCTCAGTGGATGGCGATAATATATGTCGATCATCTTCTCTATTCAGATCTCGAGACTATCATCGTTCACAACTCTGCCTAATCATGCAACCTCGTGCGATCCACAGGCCTGCCTCTATTGGCCATCATAGACACTAGCTCACGCCAATGGGTTGATCTCGTTTCGCATTAGTTGCCGCTCTCACAACCGACCAGCATCGAGCCTGCTCTAATTGGCCGCGCGGTACTGTACGTCTCATCGTCTTTGCTGGTATCACCACGGGTTATCGTAGAGCGTTCACTTCCCATAATTGCATATAGTTTAAACAAAGGAGAAATAGGTGTCCAAGAAAATAGAGTGCGTATAACATTTAGTCCCATCTTAAGTTCATATTTAGAGTAAGTACACCGGTATGGCTATTGCATAAAGCATGATCCTCTGTCCATTGTTTTGATTGCAAATGATCCGATCTTAACTGTTTTAGATAACGATTTTTTTTAAAATATCATAAATACCGAAAGTATCCTCCCACATTAAATAACGGTAGATGATATATCACGTGTTTTTTCTTTACGGCATTATTAGTTACACGGGTTGGTACAGTGATTCCACTGTTGCTGCTACAGTAAAATCACTGTAGTTGCTATAGTGATTTCATTATAGATGCTATAGTGAAATCACTATAGCAACCCGTGATAACACTGTAGCTGTTACGGTGATTTCACAGTAACTGCTACAGTGAAATCACTGTAGCAACCCGTGATTTAATCGTGGGTGCTAAAAAGATATTTCTACAATAAAATCACTGTAGCAAAGTATTCAATTTTATGCAAATAATACTCAGTTGAATTTTGTATTATTTTATATATTTGAGTACCATGCCGGAGGTCGAGCCCTCCGGGGTCGTCGAGGTGCGATGCAGCCGTCGGAGGTCGTGCGATGCAGCCACCGGAGGTCGAGCTCGCAAGGGTCATCGAGGTGCGATGCAACCGTCGGGCTCAGGAGGTCGAGCTCTCACTGCCGCTGTCGCCGCTCGGGAGAGAGATGGGGTTGGGAGAGAGCTGGGGTTAGTTTCGGGTATATCATGAAAGGGCAAGATGGATCTGTTGCCAGAGACCTTAGGCACATTACCCCTTATTTTTTTTTGGTTTGTGTGCATGTCTGCGGGGGAAGGGGGGGGAGCAGCAACTATCGTAATCTTTGAAGATCATGTGCAGAATCCTAGAAAATCTCCCCACATCTTGTATAACAATCTATACCAACCCTACACACACACACACACACACAAACTCAATTATGGGCATAGGTTGATTATTGAGTTTTCTAAGGCCTAAATTTTGCTTAATTAATGAGACGTGAAAAAAAAAAAATTTGTATGTGTGTGGGGGGTTATAAAAGAGATCGAGAGATGCAAAGACTTGGTTGTTCACTTTATAGCAAAGGGTAGGGGTGTGAAAATGGATCGTCGGCCCATAGCCTGGCCCGAAAGTCAATGAGCCAAGCTACCCACCCTAGGAAACCATTTATTGGGCTTGGTCTGCCATCTAGAACTTGCACCCATATTTGAAAGGAGACCAGTTAGACTGGCCCAAAAACACAACCCGAAATGGTATAGAATTTCTATTTATTTATGTTAAGGAATCATGCCGCAACTTTTCTTTATTTTTTTCTTTGTTAAGAGAAGCTCATATTAGCCCCAAAGGTTTTTTTTCAAAATATTATTAAAAAATAAAATATTTAACGAAACAGCGGCTGACCAAAACTATTTACCAACCTAGCGCTCTGACAACCACATGGCATGTCAGAGCTGTAAAGCAGGCGGGAGAATTTTTTTTTTTTTTTTTTTCGTTTCAAGTAGATCCAGTATTTAGATTACCGGGTTTAAAATCGATAATCTGGACACCGAGTTTAACTGAAGTCTGGTGTATAAAGTTTTCATACTTAGCCATTTTCTCTTTGGATTTCAACTGTTTTCTCTCTAGATTTTGGGTAAACCCGGTATCCATAATACCGGGTTGAAACCCGGTATTCCAACTACTGGGTTCAACTTGAAACAGAAAAAAAAAAAAAAAACCTCGCGTTCGCTTTACGACGCTGACATGCTAAGTGACTGTTCGAGAGCTAGGTTGGTAAATAGTTTTGGTCAGCCGCTGTTTCATTAAATATTTTATTTTTTAATAATATTTTGAAAAAAAAAGCCCTAGCCCCAAACCTTGTACCTCGCTCGCACCTAGCCCGAAACCCTTGCACTCCCTTGACCCGTGGTCCGGCCCGGATGAGCCATTTCCCAACCCGGCCCGTTTTAACTTTTAATTACGCCCGGCCCGTAGCAAATAGATCGAGAGTCTACTGCAAGTCAAAAAAGAATACAAAGATCCAACCACAACTTTGGCGTTTGCCACTGAAACTAAAAGATATCTCCTCTCCCTCTTTTCCACTCCCAACCTCCAAGCTTTTTTATATTTATATACCCACCCACATTAGCTCTCAACATCCCACGAGCTCACACCCGACCTACCTCTGTGTCCTCCTCTTTCTTTATTAGCCTTATCTCTCTGCAACTCCATCATCACTAATCACACCCCCCCTCGATCTCTTTCAGCACCCACACGCATCCTCATCAAACCGGGGAAATAAATAACGCCCACCGCTCGCTCCTAGCTCCGCTCCCTTTTATTCTCAGATCCCCCATGGCTCTCGACTCATGGCTGACCAAACTGAAGTCGGCCATCTCCACCGGCCTTGACTCCGCTCGATGGACAATGAGCTCCGACTCCATCTCCATCGCCAGCCGTCGGAAGGCGGCCACCGTGGGCATCCTCGCCTTCGAGATCGCCACCCTCATGTCCAAGCTCCTCCACCTGTGGCGCTCCCTCTCCGACGCACAGATCGCCCGCCTCCGCCTCGACACCATCACGCTGGAGGGCGTCCGGAAGATCATCTCCGACGACGACGTCTTCCTTCTCGGCCTCGCCTGCGCCGAGCTGGCCGAGACGCTACGCCATGTGGCCGAGGCCACGTCCAATCTCAGCAAGCACTGCGCCGACCCGGGCCTCCGCCAGTTCGGGAAGAGCTTCAAGGAGTTCGCGGACTCCGGCGGCGACCCCCACCGCTGGGTGATGAGCTGGAAGGAGATGGAGTCGAAGGCGAAGAAGATGGATCGGTACGTGGCGTCGACCGCCGCCCTCTACAAGGAGATGGACGAGCTGTGCGAGGCGGAGCAGGGGCTGAGGAGGTTGCTGCAGAGCGCCGGCGGGTGCAGCCAGAACCTCCCGGCGAGCAAGATATCGGCCGCCGCCGAAGTCCAGCAGAAGATCTTCTGGCAGAGGCAGGAGGTGAAGTACCTAAAGCAGACGTCGCTGTGGAGCTGCGGCTTCGACGCCGTCGCGTCGCTGCTGGCCCGGTCTGCGTTCACGGTGCTCGCGAGGATGAAGCACGTGTTCGGCATCGGGGAAGAGCCGAACCCCCTCCCCCGCAGCCTCTCCGTGTCGGCCACCGTGTACCCGTCCTCCGACACGCCGCCGCCCCTGCAGAGATTCGTGTCGGGGCCGCTGATGCCGCCGCAGCCGGCGACGCCGGCGTCGAAGCAGCAGTGCGGGTTCTTGGAGTCGAGCTCGGCGATGCTGGTGCCACCGCCGACAACGCTGGGCGCGGCGGCGCTGGCTCTGCACTACGCCAACCTGATCGTGGTGATCGAGAGGATGATCCGGTCGCCGAGGGCGGTGGGGCCTGACGCAAGGGATGATCTCTACGGGATGCTGCCGGCGAGGGCACGGGGGCTGCTGCGGACGCGGCTGCGTGGGGTGGGGTGGGGGGCGGCGAGGGACGCGGGATTGGCGGCCGAGTGGCGGGTGGCGCTGGGGCGGATCATGGAGTGGATGGGGCCGCTGGCGCACAACACGATCCGGTGGCAGGGGGAACGGAGCTTCGAGCGGCGGAGCGCGACGGTGCCCCGGGCCAACGTGCTCCTCCTCCAGACCCTCTACTTTGCCAATCGGGAGAAGTTGGAAGCCGCCGTGGCGGAGCTGCTGGTCGGCCTCAACTACATCTGGAGGTTCGAGATGGCTATGAGTACCGAGGCATTGACCCAGATGGATCCCAACTCAAACAAGTAATTTTTGTGAATTTTTTTTCTTTTAATCTTTTTATTTGTATTTGATCTCTTCTGAGCCGTGCGATCTTAATCGGCCGGTTATGCATGGAAGACCCCTTCAATATCTTCTGAAGTGGTGTATACTAACGTACACTTTTGCCTAAGTGTGTTGTATGAGTTACGCGATGGGTGATCAAAATATACAGACTCGCACTTGTTTCGGCTCATGGATATTTCCCAAGAGCTTTCTTTGTCCAGAGATTTGGGATGCCAGAACTCTGAAGTGTGTTCCTTTTAGAGAGAGAAATTTCTAGAGAGAGAAAGACAGGAGTGTGCTCCTTTTAGAGAGAGAGAGAGAAAGGATATGAATTATCAATTTTCGCACGAGCCAAAAAAGCATCTGACGGCTCACATGGGAGGGGAGATGTTCACCCTGGGTGGTGAACAAAATTGCTGTACCGTCAGGAGGTGACGAGATCCTGTCGCAGTGGGGAATCTCGACCACTGGTTCGGTGAGCCACTGATCAGTCGTTGTAATTGATGGAATGATCCTGGCCGTATATTCAGTGAGCCTTTTCACGATGATTCTGGAGTTGGTGGGGCCACTGGACGAATGGTGGAGGATAGAGAGGGGGGATGAGTTCGACTGGATAGCCTGGAATCCAGCCGGGATGAGAGGAGGGGGGGGGGGGGGGGGGGGGGGGGCTGTATCTGGGCAGCCACTTGCCCGCACATGGAAGTAGGTGGAGCCAATGATGGCGCATCGGTCGCATTACAGTGAGAGTGAGAGTGAGAGTATACCATTCCCTTTTTATTTCATGATTGCAGTGGAGGATGCGCATCCGACTAACACTTTCTTTTCTAGTGAGTGCTCCTGATTTTTTTTTTTTGAGATACCAAGGGGGTTTTAATAAGTGGTGGCAATCGGTCGGGTTCAGGTCGGACCCTATCCATATTTATCCATATTTATACCCATATCCATTCTGACAGGATAGTGTCCATATCCAACCCATATCCATTTGGTTTGAAAAGGGTCCATACGTGATCCATATCCAATTGAGTTTTGGGTTTGGTTTGGATTTCGGATATGAATTGAATATAATTTTGTCTATTTTTCTCCTCATATATTTTAGAAAAAAATCAAGGTATCACAATGCAATGTTAAGAATCTTTTTTGGTTTCTGATCACAATGATTTTAGTAGAGTATTCTTGCGTAGGGATATGGGTTCGGTTAGAATTTGAGTATATGACCATGAGTACGTTTGGAGTCAAACTGTATTATCTAATATACGCAAGTTAGAGGGACAATCGGGCTTCGGGTTTTGAGTTTCGGATATGGGTATTGAGGTACCCATACCCATACTTAAAAGTTAATCGGATAGAGTTTCTATATCCATAACCTACCCAAACCATGTTTATAAAATTTATATCCATATATACCTGATGTTTCGGGTCGGGTTTTCGGAGTCCATTGCCACCCCTAGTTCTATTCATGGCGTTCTGTGCCTAAAAGATGATAAATTATGTTGGTTTACCAGAGAGGAGGAAGATTCTTTCTCAGATACAGAAATGCAAATATCCTTAGCAACATGTATTGATAGACCGTTGCTCCTATAAGCATCGTTTTCTTTGGAAAATTTTAGTCACATCTCAAAATTACTTCCTTTTGTCCTGCTTCCTTACGGTTTTATATTTTTGCACGGAGTATGACTAACATACCTTTCATTTCCCAACACATCCCATCCATCCTTTTCCATATGGCCACATCCCTTTTGAACCTTCATACTCCATTGCCTCCTCACCGGCACGTCTGTCACCAATGCCACCTCCTGTCTTCCTCTGTCCTCCCCTTCCCCTCCTCATTCCTCACCGTTGGAGCCGCCACCGCCTCTCCTCCTCTTTCCTCCCTTTTCCCTCCTTCCTCACAGTCGGAGCCTCCATCACCTAAATTCCTCTTCCTTGCATCGCCTCCCCTACCCCCCTTCTCCCCTACCTCTTTTTTCCTTGCCGAAGCCGGTTTTCTTTCTTCTTCCCGTTGCCCAACATGTCCGACACTGAACTGCCAAAAAATGTTGGGCGACAGGGATGGTAAGGGAACGAACGACGGCTTCGACGATGGAAAAAGAGAGGAGGAGAAAGGGGAAATGGGAGGGTAAGGTGACAGCGTCGGAGATGGGCGTTGGAGGTGCCAGTGTCGAAAATGGGCAATGGAGGCTACAGGCGATAATTTTGGTCTTCTTGAAATATCGTCACACAACCAAAGATAGAGTGCACATAGGTAAGAGATAGGCCATTACACATAAAGTTTAAATGAAAAACCTTTTCAAGACAGGAGGGGAAAACCACAAAAACCGTTTAGGTAGGGCCATAGGCCTCAGCACTATAATTGTAGCAGCTACAAGCGATGTCAAGCCTCTTGGACACAAGTATGCAACATAGGTGTACCTCTACCGAAAGGCTAGTAGAGCTAATTTAGTCCATCAAAGGGAAGATTGATGATGGACAGTCTCCTCATCCCAGGTTGTTGCGCCCGAGTCCGCTTATCTTGGTCATCATGGTGAGCACTTCGGGGCGGTGCGACCAGTTCCTTGGAGGAGACTTCGACAAGGACTGGTCGGGGCGAAATCGCTGGCGATTGCCATCATGCCGCGGGTGGCCACGATGTAGTCATCGCGTTCAACACATAGCGAAGGGCTATGTGCTGAAGCGGGGGAGGAGGGGTGAGAGGTCCTCCTCCTCCTTGTTTTAGATCGGATAAGTGGAGGAGACGCTGCATGTAAGGGTGGACGAGAGGTGTGGGAGCCCTCTCCTTCTCTTTGTTGTTTGACCAATGGATGGTGGGGTGAGATGAATCCCATCTCTATTTCTCTTTTTTCTCTTCTTTTTTTTTCTGTGCGACTGTGAAGTGAAACCCCCATGTTGTGGTTCATTCCTTTTATAGGGGTATTCTTAGGGTTTGTCGTAGGCCCCAAGTTTCCTTCTCGTGCGTGTGTCGCCGAGTGCCATTATGATGTACCGTTAAATATGGGATGTAATCCCGATGAACTCGGACCGTTAAATATGATGTACCGTTTTAAAACACGAAAACTCGACTCGACTCGAAACCTTAATGAGTCGAGTACACACGACAACTCGGCTAAAACCCGACAAACTCGAGTCGGATCGAAACTCAACCGAGTCAGATCGAAACTCGAGTTTTGGACCGAGTCGGATCGAAACTCAGCCGAGTCGAGTCGACTCGGCCGAGTTTCGAGTCGACTCGGCGAATAACGTGACACCACTTTACGGCACTAATTAATCTGTCACATGGCTGTTAGAGCACTAGTGTGTTAAATACTTCTGATAAACCACTATTCAATTAAAAAATTAATAATATTTTGAACAAAAAAATCCCTAATATTTACCACCATGGTAGATACGTACTTCAAGCCAAATGAAACATTTATTACATAATTCTAAAATACTTGACAAAGTACTTATCAAAATATTTAGCCCTTAACAAATGGAGCCATAAGAATTAGAGAAATGCTATTCAGCCTTAAGGTTTTTCCTATTCCGCCAGCATGATTAACTTGACAGCATACAATTGGTGGCTGAAACCTACTAGTGACATTAACCGAAGGGGGAGGAGGAGCTCACCAGCGATGGTCGGCAGGCCTCGAGAAGGAGGAGGAGCACTGGTGTCGCAGTCGGTGGCGCGAGAAAGCGGAGGGGTGGCCGGAGGTGCAAGGGAGGTGATGGGTGGCCGGCCGGAGGTGCAAGGGATCGAGAGAGAGAGAGACAGGTGAGGGGAGGAAGTAGAGAGAGAGAGAGAGAGAGGGAAGGCTAGGGAGGCCGGGGAGGGGGGGAGGAGGCCGGGGGAGAGAGAGAGAGAGGGCCGGGAGGCCGGGGAGGGGCGGAGGTCGGGAGGGGGATGGGTGGCCGGGAGGGGGATGGGTGGCCGGAGGGGATCTCGGGGCTGCCGGAGGGGGACGGGGTCGCCGGGGGGTCGGGTCGGTGAGAGAGAGAGAGAGATTGAGAGAGAGGGGCGCGCGCCGGAGAGATCGAATCAGAAGAATCAAAGAAGACCTCGACTGTTTTGTTATATAACAGGGTTTTTGCCGACGGACATTTTATCTTCCGTCGGTAAAACTAATTTTTTTACCGACGGTAAATAACAATCCGTCGGTAAAACTCCACGACGAAAAAACAAGCTCAATTTTTTCCAGAGGCTCGGTTTGGCACCCTGAGTTTCGTCCGGACATTTTACCGACGGAAATTTAATTACCGTCGGTATTGTACCGACGGATATATAAATTCCGTCGGTATAATCCCGACGAAAACACAAGTTCAATTTTTTCCAGAGGCTCGGTTTGGCACACTGAGTTTCGTCGGGACATTTTACCGACGGAAACTAAATTACCGTCGGTATTGTGCCGACGGACATATAAATACCGTCGGTATAATTAGTTATACCGACGGAACTTTCACGTCCGTCGGTAAATAGCACGACGGAACTCAACCTCCTACTTTTTTCCAGAGGCTCGGTTTTTACACTGAGTTTCGTCGGGACAATTTTACCGACGGACATTTTATTACCGTCGGTATATTGCCGACGGAGATATTATGGCTGTCGGTAACATTGGTTATACCGACGGAAATACAATTTCCGTCGGTACAATATCACGACGATGACATTTTGCCGACGGTTTATATGTAACCGTCGGTATAAAGTATATTACCGACGGTATATATGTATACCGTCGGTATAAATATGCAAAGAAAATTAAAAAAATTGAAGTTATAATACCGACGGATATTATTTTCCCCGTCGGTAAAAAGTGTATTATTACCGACGGTGATAATAATGTCCGTCGGTAAAGACCCTATTTCTTGTAGTGAGCCGATTCGCGCGATGTACACATGGTCGCTTCATAAGTCGACTGGCTCAGGTGTAGCTTGGGGGGTGTGGGGGAAACTATGGTCATCGTACTGTTTTCCACCAACAATCAATAGAATATTAGTAAAATCTTGGTGTGCTTCCATTGTAGCCTGTTGTGTTGTAATGTTGGCTCTGTAGAGCATAAAAAGTTGAGTAGACATAGTGATCAATGTGGAGACAAAGTTCGGCCGAAGCCTACGTCTCTGTGTGGTAAGATGCAACCTTGAATCTACTATCTCCGAAATATAGAGCAACTGAGTATCATATGTACAAGCAATCGGAAAAAAGAAGAAGGGTAGAAAGGGAGATCAATTCTTCGTCTGAGTTCTGCAACTCTAGAAACCAAGGAAGGATCTCTGGAGTGAAAATTTAGACATCGAATGAGAATCTGATCTGGGACATACATGTGTCGGCTCCCCTATTTATAGAGTTTCAGGGAGTGACTGGGTTGTCTCCCAAGGTCCCAGGCAGGACTGGTGGGCCCTGTAGGTGTCATGGTGGGCCCTAAGTAGAGTTTGAAGCTAGGTCCCATCATCGTTGTGGACCCATGTGGGAGGAAAATCTTTTGCCGTCGAAAGAATTTCTTCCACGATCAATTGATGTGGTGTTGAGTAAATAGTAAATGTGTAGCTTGAGATGAGAGTGAGGGGAGTAGAGAGTAAGGAGAGTAGACACATTGTTTGTTGTCGAAGTTCGGCCGTAGCCTACGTTTTTATATGGTAAGTCGCAATCTTAATCCACTAGATACGAAGAAGTAGAGCTACCCCTCAATAGGCCGAGGGGGGCTTGTACAAGTGGTATAGCTAGACCTAGAGGGGAGTAGAACTAGAAAGTGGGGAGAAAGACATGGCCTAGCTTTTTCTCGTCAGCCTCAGTATGGAGCTCTGCTACTCTCCCTCGAAGCCTGACTTTCCCAAAATAGTAAGGGATCCAGAGGAGGTCCAAAAGTCTCAGAAGAGGTCCTTGATATTGTTGCTTTCTACTATATTTATAGATATTGCTCCCTGTAGAGGTGGCGAGCCGTGGTTGATCCAAGTGGCACCCCGTGGCTGGTCCACGTGTCACTCTCCCCCTGGTTTGTGAGGTGGCGGATTATGATTCTTCCACGTGGCGCCCCGTGACTGGTCCACATGTCACCTTCTCGTTGGTTGTCCTTGATCGGGTCGTAAGCTGCTCCGGTGGGCTCCTGACTGCATGAGCCCCTGTTATCTCGCTGATGACCCACAAGCTGCACTTGTGGACCTCGTTCTGCTCGGGCTTCTGCTGGCCTGCTAGCGATCCATGAGCTGCCCTCATGGGCTTCGGAGGTATGAGCTTCTGCTGGATCCACTTGCCTTAGCTATTTTTTGCACCCACAGATCCCTGTCATTGTGAGACTGTGAATGCCTTGGTCAGATTTTACACCCACAGGAGGCCGGCTGCGATGCAATGCAACCGGCTTGCTGGCAAGAAAGTGATGGAGTATGGAGGTCAGATCTTCCGCCCAGCTTCTGTCAAAACAGAATAGCCCTTTCAGGCAAATCAGCGGACATTTGATGTGCACCTGGATTTCACCCAACCAGAGCATGCTGCTAGCCCGGCCGAGACAAACCATGCATGCAGCCTAGGCATCGTACAGGAGTGGTCCAGCCCCAGCACAGTTCAGTTGCGCCCCCAGCATGCGCTGGCCAGGCCCACCTGCAGGCCACAAGCCCCAGCCCCTGCACACGCTCACTGCTGCACGAGCTCTCGTGCCGCACAACAGGAGTGGGCGTGCCCCTGCTTTACTGTGGCAAGGGCCCGCACCAGGGCTGGCAATTTCGGATCCGACACGGCAGACCCGACACGAAGTTAGCGGATCTGGGTCAGGACTAAACGGGTTCGGGTCGTAAAACGGGTCAACACGATAGACCCGTTTAATAAACGGGTCGGGGCCGGGTTTAGAGTCCGGACATAGTAGACCCGGGAAGACCTGTTTAAAATTCAACTGATCGTGTCTACCCGCAATCCGATACTGTAATATATAGTAACAGCGGGTCTATCGGGTTAGGTTGGGTCGAGTCAGATCTGGTCAACTGAATAAACCCATGTGGTAAACGGGTCTGACGGGTCTTATTGGGTCTAAACGGGTTAGGTACGGGTTTAGGATATAGACACGATTAGTTAAACGGGTCGGGTCCAGGTCTAGGGGTTTTGGACACGACCCGAAACTAGACACGACAAGAACCTGACCCGACACGACCCATTGCCACCCCTAGCACGCACCCAACCGGTTGAGTCATACCCGAGCCTCAAACTATTCCAGTGTAGTTTGCTCTTCCGAGCCAAGCACATAATTCCCTCGACAAGTGATTTATGATTGTGTTTGGCTATAAATATTTACATCCAAACCATATTAATCATGTTGAGCTGTTAGTTCCACAGCAGTAATGGGAGCGGAGGTCATTGTCTTTGTATACCCGCTGTGTACTCTGAATCTCCTCCCTCCATAAGGTCGGCTTTTTGGAGCACTCTGTGTGTTGTCCCGTGGTATCAAAGCGGGACCCACTCCGAGATCGTCTCCTAAGTGGTCATGTTGCACCCACTGATGTCTCTCTCCTTGTGCCGTTGAAGGATTAGAAAGCTCTGCGGTATTATTCTCTATGTTTTTTAGCTTTTTGGATCTTGTTTGTGCTACTTATTGTCTGTCACTTTCATTGTTTACATTAATTGGTAAGTTAATCTATGCTATTGTAGGAGCACTACCATCCAAAACCAATAATTTGCAAGTTTTCAAATAAGATGTGTGAGACTATTTAAGCACTTGGTGGACTAGTAGGTGTGTTTTTTTTTTTTTCAATCTTAAGCCCAATTTTTTTACAATGAAAATTTTAAAATAATATCATGTATTCTTTAATAAAACTTTGACCTATAGGTTATAATATCCCTAGCCGTTATTTTACTTTTTTTTTTTTTTAATTTGAACTTTCAAGAATCTAGTGATAAAGAATTATGAATCCTATAGTTTATACTAGAAGGGGGTACCAAGAGTCGTGCCCCAAAAATGGCCCGTCTTTCCTTATGTCGCTCTCCCCTATCCTCCGCCCTCGTGGTGGTGGAGTCGATCGCTCCCACCGACCGGTCCCTCCTTCCTCATCCTACTCATCCTCCCTCATCGTCCTTCCTCACCGGCAACGTTACCTCACTCGTGTAAATCATTGCCGATGGAAAGAAGAGTAGGAGGAAAGAAAGGATCATCATGCCGCAAGGGATTGTCATATGGGCCATCGCAAATGCGGAGGATGAGGAGCGGAAACATGCAGCAGTGGGTGCAGGCAGAGGATGAAAGGGCAAGGACGATTTGGAAAAAGTTGACAAGGGCTTGATCAAATAAATCTAATAGTATAATACTAAAATGGAGTCCACTCTCCCGTGTTGTCACATGTGGACCTCTTTTGAAGAGTCTAAATCCCGTGTGCTTACGTAGCTATCTCTCATAAATTCTATTAAAATCATACTATAAAGATGATAAAGACACATTCCATAGTATTTAATGATATTTGATGTTAATTAGAAAAATCATTAGTACTATATCTCTCTATCAAGTGAATCACACTTCAACGAGTGAATCGCACTTAGCTTTGATTGCACACACTTTTTCGGACGGTTGTGATGTCGTATGTGCCAACTGGCGTGCATCAAGTTCATCCGGACATTAATTGCTCGAGCTCTTTATTCTTTATTTTTGGCGAGTTTCTACATGGTTACCATTGCAACAACCAAAGCAGATCGAGATGCAGACCATCGGCTAACCAAGTCAATGCCAGACGGCCCAGACCAACCATGTGGAGAACAATAATGCATGACTTATCCTGTTTTGTTGTTCTGATTTCCAAACATCTAGACTGCTCAGGTACACTAACCAGTAACAGACTAGGTGAGCTACATGTTGTAACAAAAAGGCTTATAAAGCCACCAAGTAACAGAGAGTACACGGCCACCAATCAAAAGGAAACGAAAAAACCAGACAAGAGGATAAGCAACCTAACCAAGAGGCTACACAATAATGCATGACTTATCATTCTAATGTACGAATGGAGGCAAAATGTCTCATCACCTGCACGACCAAACACAAGGCTCGACAAGGACCTGTACCTTTTAACTTGTAAGGTTCACTTAAACTCTCTCAGTACACTCGGGCTCCATTTTATTTGAGGTAAAAATTGAGATTTAATGGGCTTTTGGTAGGGGTGGACATGGTCGGATTAGTTGAGTTTGGAGGTTTGACCATATTTGGACCAAGTTGTATCGTCTTTGTCTGAATTGCCTAAGTTGTCCGAGGAACTCGTAGAGGGTATGTCCATATTTGGACCATGGAAGTTGCTCGGGTTTGTTTGGACCGTTCACTAAAGAGTAGGGAGACATCCAATCTAAACATCACAACCAGCCATGTTTGATTTGGAGCTTCCCCTCGTTGGAGTAAAAAAAATTTCGGTGCAGACCGTGCAGTGAAGAATATTAGAAGTTTTATCTAATTGTAGAGAACATGTATATTCCTCTGGTTCCTTAGGTTGTTCGAGTTGGTCATACGGCTGATCATGTTTTGTCAAATTCGAATTCGGACAAAAAAATTTATCCATGCCCGTCCAAATTCACATATAGTGTTGCCCATGATAGTCCAAGTTCGAAATTTGGTATGGTTGCTCGGGTTCATTCGGACCAAGTCCCAATTAACCCTAGCTTTTGGTAAGTAATTTGGAATTTTGAAACTTTTAAGTCATTTGGTTTAAAGTATTTATTCATGCAGTAATTATTACAAATATGCCTAACCCTTTTGTAACCACAAAAATTATGGTATGGTGGATTTTACAACTTTAGCATCGATGGTCTTCTGACAATTTTAGAGGTTCATTGGACACCAGAAGTTCATTGGACGACCACGGAGATGTGGTCCCCTAGGCCCTTGGATACCACCTCCCCACAAAACCGGCTTGTGAGGGAAGATTAATTCGTTTTTTTTTTAAAGAAATCCCTCTCGGTGAATGAGGGGGGATTCGGCCTAGACCCCGACCAGTAAATTAGAAAAAAGGAAGGGAGTTACACGCAGGGGAGAAGAGAAGAGGGTGGAGTAGCTAAAGCTCCCCCTAATTACAAAGGTCCATGATGAAATTTTTCGGCCCTGGCCTCAAGCTACAAGCCCAAAGGTGGATCATCGACTTACAATGAGCGATGTCGTTCTCCCAGGTGGCCCGCTTGTCTTAAAACACCTGACGGTTCCTCTCAAGCCAAATCGCCCAGCAGATGCCAATGGCCAGAACATTTCACCCCTTGCGATCAGGGCCGCAGAACCTTCTTCGACGCCAGAAGCCCCAAAGAGCTCCAACTAACGTCGGGGAGGAATGAATGTCTAGCTTCTCGAGGAAGCCAAATGTGTCGTGTGAACTCACATCTCAAAAGTAGGTGGTTCATAGACCCGTCTGCAATCCTGTAGAGCATATACAACGGATCCAACACTCCCAGATAGTTACGCCTCATCAGGTTAATTCTCGTCATAATACGATCCCTGAAAGCTAGCAACATAAAGATCCGTGTCTTGAGGGGCGCCCATCCCGCCAGATGGCCTTAGCCGGAAGACAAAGAACTCCCCCGAAATTGAGGAAGTCATAGAGGCTCTTAACCGAGAATTCGTCGTTCAAAGTCCACCACCAACTCGCCGTGTCTGGTTCCTCTGTCAATGTTCAAGATGTTCAGTAGGTCGCCAAGCTCCTGGAGGTGTTCAGTCGGGAACGGCGCCAAGAATCTCAGACGCCAGATCATGATGCTACCCCGAACCGATGCTTGCGACCGCACAGTGGCCATCTTGTTTGGAGCCAGCTCTAGAAGGTTTGGGAAGATAGTATTAAAAGGAAGTTCCCCCAGCCAAATATCCTCCCAAAAGTGAATCTTGGACCCGTTCCCTGCAATGAGCCTCGAACCGCACCGAAAAATGGAGGAAATCTTGGACAGCCCCCTCCAGAACATAGAAAGGTTTCTCGAAGTGTGCAATCTGGAGTGGAGGGGCGAGAAATGACGGAAGTACCTGCTCGCGATAATTCCCTTCCAGATGTCTCCCAGCCCCTTCAGAATCCTCCACCAGTACTATTCCCAACATGGCCTGATTAAAATCACGCAGGTTGACGATTCCCAAACCTCCTTGATCTTTCGATTTGCAGGCGATCCCCCAAGCAAGCAGAGGGTAGTGGTCGGAGATCCCAAACACATCGCGCCAAAGGAATTGACGCCGAATTCTATCGATCCTTTTGGTGACCCACACCGACAGGGAGTAAAAGGAGAGGAAGTAGGAGGTGATCACTGATAGAACCGAGTTGATCAAGGTGAGTCATCCCCAAATGGACAGAAGATTCCTCTTCCAAAGAGGTAGGTGTCACTCCACCTTCTGCATTAGCTCTAGCCAAGCCTCTTTAGGGAGTTTCTTGACCGAGATCGGCATGCCGAGGTACCTAAAGGGTAGGGTACCCACATTGCACCCCATAATCCCGGCTAGGCCATGAGGAAGGGACTTGTCCTCCCCCAAGAAGTAGAGAGTAGACTTTGTGAAGTTCACGAACAGACCCGAGGCAAGCTGGAAGCAAAGCAATAAGACCTTGAGGCCAACACCTATACTGAGTCCACCTGAATGAAGAGAAGGGTGTCATCCGCGAAATGAAGGTTGGAGATCTCCCACGTGTCCCCATAGATCCCTGCAATTAGACCATTCTTGGTGGCATGCCTAATGATGGCGTCAAACACGTCCACCGCTAGGATGAAGAGGAAAGGGGATAGGGGGCACCCCTGCTTTACCACCCTACGCATTGGAAAAGCGTTGCCACTGGAATTATTGATCAGACAAGTCATCCTGGAGGAAGAGAAACAAGCTCAGATCCAATCCAGCCATTTCGGAGGGAAGCCCTTGTGGCTAAGGGTTGTCAGCAGGAATCCCCAGTCCAATTGATCGAAGGCCTTCTCGAAGTCAAGATTAAAAATGATAGCCTCTGCATGCGATTTCCTGAGGTGGAGGAGGACCTCCTACACGGTAGCCACACTGTCAAGAATGTTCTTACCCTTAATGAAAGCCAACTAGGAAGGTCCGACTAGATCTGAGATAACCATAGACATCTTTGTCGCGATTGCCTATGCCACTGCTTTGTAGATGCAGTTTGACAAACTAATTGGTTGGAAGTCCCGAATGCCCTCCACCCCATCCTTCTTCGGGATGAGCACAATCCACAAGTGGTTCAAGCATGTCAGGTCCACTCTTCCTGCAAAGAAGCCGAACATGAAACACAGGAGATCATGCTTGAGAACCTCCCAATAACGTTGGAAGAAAAGGAAGGGGAAACCATTAGGCTCAGACGACCCATCTGCCGATTGGTCAAAGAAAGCTCGCTTGAAGTCTTCCTTCATAAAATCCTCTGTCAACCTGCCCGATTCCTCCAGTCTGGGGAATTGAAAAACCCCCCAATTGGTCCTTAGTTGGAACGATCTGTCCCTAGCCAGCTCCCGCTTAAAGAAGGTGGTAGCACCAGCAATGATACCCCGCTGATTGTCATGCAAGTTTCCATCCACAGTCATCTTAGAGATCAAGTTCCTACGGCGTCGGCCATTCGCAATTCCATGGAAGTAAGCCATGCTCTGGTCTCCCTCAGCAATCCAGCGCTCCCTGGATCGCTGCTTCCACACAACCTCCTCCCTGTGAAGAATATCCATCAGCTCGGAGGAGAGAGCCCCCCACGCCGCCAACTCCGCAGATGTTAGGTTCCTCGATTCTTCACGGATCTCTAGATCTTGAATGCGAGCCAACAAATCTTCATTCTTCCGACGTATGTTGCCGATGGGAGATTCAAGGCGGGTATTTCAGTGCAATAGCACCCAGCCCCTTAATTGATGTGGGACAAAATCCCCACAGGAGAGTCATTGGAGGGTTGTTGGTCGCCTGAGGGATCGTTGGAAGCTTGTTGGAGGGCTGCCGGAAGTTTGCCAAAATGTCATCAATCGGTCACCGAAAATTTGTGGATTATCGTCGGTCGATCATTGAAGGATTTGTTAGCTGGTCACCGGCCCCTAGTCATCAGACGGTCTATGGTTCCCCGACTCAGACACCAAATCATATAATATTTATTTTCTATAACCTCTAATTATTATTTAATTTTTTAAAATGTTTGTTTTTGTAAATATTAGTTTCAATTCTACTCAAAATCAAACAAGATATGGATTCATTCAGATTAATTACATATATATACTTTACATTTCAAGACATCAAAATATATACTCTACATTTCCACCCTAATATGCAGTGGAGTCGAGATGGTCGACGGTTCCGACTTCATTTGTGGCGGAGCCGAGATGGCCGCCGAGTCCGACGCTGTAAATAATCAGTTCTGTTGTAGTGCGCCAACCAAACAAATAGTTACTCTTTTTACCAGATCAATACTCTTGATGCACCAGATAGAATCGACTTGGTTTTGCATAGCTAAATTTAGTTTTTGTTGCAAAAAAATAAAACATATTCTTATTAGATTTACAAAAATATTATTTAACAGATAGTTACTCTTTTTTTATCGAATTGTTACTCTTCACTGTGCAAGATAGAATCTACTTTGTTTGACACAATTAAATGTATTTTTTTGTTACAAAAAGGCCATATATATGATCAGGTGTATATACATATTAGGGTAAATTTGACTTCCACTCCCCCCCCCCCCCCGCCCCACACAATATTACTATATGTGAATTAACCAGAAGGGGGGGGGGGGCTATGCCTAAAAATCATACAGTTATGGAGGTGTATGCTTAAATATTATATAGGTATGGAGGTGTAAGTCAAATTTTTAGAGTGGTAAGTCATATATCGATTAAAAGGGGGGTGACTTACTCGTTAGCATATAATTTTTGCGGGGTAAGTCAAAATTTTCCTAAATATTATTTATAATAAGGTACAGTCAATCTACAATTAATACATGCTACCTAGAGCAGGTAAAAGTTGACCCGGTCCACCTAACTCGACCCTAACTCGACCCACCCCGTTCATTAAACGGGCCGGGTTCGGTTCAACATTTGTCAACCCACTCAAAAACGGGTCAACCTGACCCAGCCCGCGTAACCCGTCTACCCGCATGTGAGTCTCTAACTACAACAGTGCCACCCATCATTTCATCGAAAGCTCGAAGTCCGCTTCTGCCCGTGCTTCTATTCTATTTCAGGAGTATTTTGTCAGTTTGTCCTTTGGTGACGAGGTGAAGTTGGAGAAATTAAAGTCTTCTAGACTTTTACTCAATTCTTTTTCTACTTATTACTGGGTTTTAGTCTTTAGACTTTTAGTCATTTCCTTTAATTTGTCCTTTGACAGTCCCACTAGACTAGGGCCATGAGGCCTACAGTCTATTTCCTTTTGTTTGTATAGAATAATATGGTTGATTTGTATTGTTTCTCATGCTGGATTAGTTAATAAATCTTTGGATTATGTGATAGGTAAATTTTAATAAAAGATTTAAATTATTTTGGATAGTGTATATTTAGAATCTTTAGATTAATAGGGTTAGATGGGTTAGGGTTAGGGCTGACTCGTTTAGGATTGGGGCTATGAATGTTGACCTGTTTAATAAATGGGTTAGGGTTAGGATTAAGCCGTTCCAACCCGTCAGCCCGCCAACTCTAACCCTAACTTGTTTGCTAGCTCTAATGCTACCATATCAAATTGTTACTTTTTGCTATTAGATTGTTACTCTTTACCCATTGTTACATTTTGCTACCAGATTGGTTTTCTTATATGTAGGTGTAAAATCATCATTTAAAATTTTTTGTTATTATTTATGCGCGACAGAAGGATCTTGCGCTTACCAAAGTCCAACCACAGGGACTTAATGTTAACTGCAAACTTTATCCGTCCTTAAAGTTAAATGAAAATTTTTTGAAAGACCTAACACCAATTACTAGGGGTATAACTTGGGCAGGCTGAAGCTGACCCAACTCCACACTTGGACGAGATTGGGCTCATTTTATTGACGGAAGGGTTGGGCTGAGGATGGAAAAAACCAACCCGAACTAAATTTGGGTTGGGCTTGGACCATGGGGTTGGGCAACCAAACCCAACCTGAACCAAAGTTGAGTGTAAGATATCACCTTATAGGCCCCATGAATCTTATTCTTAGAAAAGTATGGATCATATTCACTACCTAAAGAGCCACGATCGTCATTGGTAATGATTGAGGATAAACAATTTTTTTAAAAATATTTTACTCTTTAAAATTCAAAACTTTGGACAACTAACAAAATAATTATCATCCGAACATGTGGAACCTGACCCAACCCACTAACATGTGCCAACCCGAGTTTAACTGAGCTTGGAATTTTTTTTTTCGAGTTGGGCTTGGGTTGGGGAGCTCGGATTGAAGGTCAGGTTAGGTTGCGGGTTCTACAACTCGGGCGGGCTTGGGTTGACCTCCAACCCGACCCAACCCTCCCGAGTTGCACCCCTGCAAATTAGGGTTCGTCTATTCATACCCATGGAATTATTGTGGCACTTGAATCTTTCTTGAACCCCAATCCATTTCGGTCTTCTAGTCTTAGCACCTTTGATAACCCCAAAATAACCCCCTCTCTCTCCCAGGCCTCTGCCGTTGGCCATGTTCGACCGCCCCCTTCCTTCTTCCTTCTCCTCCTCCTCCTTCTTTCCTTCTCCTCCTCTTCCCTGCTTCCTCCTTCCTTCTTCTCTTCTTCCTCCTTCCTCCTCCTCTTCTTCCCCGTACAAATCATAATCCAATCCGGAGATGTCGATGGATGTCTACTGCCATTGTCATTGTAATGTCGATGGATATCTACTGACAATACCATTGCAATATCGATTGGAACCCACAGACATTGACGTTAAGGAAAGAAATGCCACTGTTGGTGGGTACATACCGACATCACAATGGGTAGATATCACTGACATTGCAATGACAATGTCAGTAGATGTCGACCGACACCTCTTGGTTGGGTTAGGGTTCAGACGGGGAAGAAGATGAGAAGGAGGAAGGAGGAAAGAGGAAGGAGGATGAAGAGGAGAAGAAAGGAGGGAGGAGGAAGAGGAGGAGGGAGAAGGAGGAGGGTGGCAAAGGTGACCGGGGGTGGCTTCAGAAATGGGCGATGGGGCTGGGATGGAAGGGGGAGGCGATGGAGGCTAGGGCGGCGAAGGAGGTTGGGGCGGCAACCGAGGTGGAGGACAATGGCACCAACATCAATGGCAACCAGTGGGAACTTGAGGACGAGGATAAACATGGAATAAATATTTTAAAAGAAGATTCGGGTGTCGTCACTAACTATAATAGAGAGAGATTTTGTTCCAACCTCCTTAAAGAGGTTGGAGCATCCCGCTGTCCATCTTGAGGGCTTTTGGTCATTTCACCATGATAAACAGTATGAAATGACAAACATACCCTTGGAATAGACCAATGAGAGGGAACGGGATGCTCCAACCTCTTTAAGGAGGTTGGAACAAAATCGTGCTCTAACTATAGGGGTGCGGAAACTTTTTACTTGAGTCAACATTACTTCAACACAAAACGATCCTCATTTCATAGCAACCCCGAATTCTTCCAGGCGGCGGCGATGGCGGCGGCGGCATCATCTACACTCCGTCAACTGATCACCGCTCCAAATCCACCCTCTCCATCTAGCCGATCATCTGGTCATCCAACTGCGTTGGAGATCACGCAAACTAACGGAGTCTACGAACGAGGGCAAGGTTGGATGCCAAGTACTGCGAGATCCAGTTCTGTTTATGATGGCAATGGAAGGCAGGAAGGATGGGTTGGGGGGTGGAGGGGATGAGGGACATGGATGGCGATCTGAAAGCTAGCGGATGAGGACTAGTCCTCATTAGGTGTTGCCTGATCCGATGCCAATGCGGGAAAAGTTGTGGCTTTGGAGTCGCTCGAGATTTCGTCGGAGATGGGTACAGGTAATCTGCTTTTTTTTTTTTTTGGGTTAATTAGTCCTAAATCCCTCCACAGGTAGTTATTTAAGCTAAAGGATACAACTTGTTCGGATATTAGCTAAAGTCCCTCCCAAAGGAAACGTTTGTACAGCAAGTCCTTAACCGAAATGTTGACTTTTTTTAATCCTTTAAATTACAAAACTGCCGCTCCAGTAAGAGTATAAATTTGTTTCCCGTAAGAGTATTCATTTGTCTTTGGCATGAGTATCCATTCGCCGATTAACACTATACATGTAGCGATTGCTACAGTGATTTTACTGTAGCTACTACAGCGAAAACACTGTAGCAAGAGTATACATTCGTCTCCGGAAAGAGTGTCCATTCGTCATCAACAAGAGTATCTGTTGGGGGTAGCTGAACCCTATATCTTGGACAACGATGTATCACGGGTCAAACTCGCGCTGGAGCCCGTCCAGGAGTTGGAACCCTCAATCCGTATGAGCTCGATCAAACGGCTATCAGGAGCGAGATCCACATTGGGCTGTATGGGTACCATGTATCTGAGTGCATTACATCTAGAGCTCGGTAAGTCGCTTAGACAAAGGGCGCGAAGGAGCCCACCCAGGCTCGCACAAGTCTCGCTCCATAACTCGCAAGGAGCTCGCCCCCCAGCTCGCAAGGAGCTCGCCCCACAGCTCGCAAGAAGCTCGCCCCCTAGCTCGCAAGGAGCTCGCCCCACAGCTCGCAAGGAGCTCGCCCCTCAGCTCGCAAGGAGCTCGCCCTACAGTTCGCCAACAGTTCGCCCCTTTCTATGGATCTCATAGACCCCAGGAATCCAAACGATGAGGAACTCGCACGGGAGCGCCCCCTCGTCCCCCCAGCTCGAGAAGGAGCTCGCCCCACCTATCACACTGGAGCCTGCCCCAAGGCTCGTGCTGGAATTTTGGCCAAAGAGAAAACTTAGAAGGGCATCAACGGAACACCGGTAGAGCGCTCGAAGAGATCACCAGACCGTTCCCGTCGTCGAAAGAGGTCGCCCTCCCCGGAGCCCGACTCTTGGCAAGGGCGAAGAAGGTAGCGTTGGAGGCGAGCTAACCTCTGCCTCCTCCTCGAAGCCGCCTCCAGTAGAGCGGCGCAAAGGTTGCTAGGTGTCGAAACCCCTCTGAAGCTACGTGGACGATTGTAGTCCACGGAAGCCCGCCCGAGTCGGTTCGAGACCTCCCAGACTTGAACATTCCAGAAAATCCACCTGGCCACGACAAGACAGGTACTCTCCCCCACTACTCCGCTTGGCGAGCTAGACGACAAAGGCTGTCAGAAGCACGATTCCCAAATATTGTCAGAGGCCCATGTGGGCCGGAACATGGGGGCCTAGAAGGTGCTGGAAAAGGCTGACAGGTGTTGCATGCTGGTAGGCCGCAGTAGGCTATAAATGTCCACCCCCAGGCTCCAAAGTACAGGTTCGAAACCCTCATCCCTACCACTTTCGTTTACGCCCGGACTCCATCAATCATCTGAGACTGACTTGAGCGTCGGAGGGCCTGCGCTCCTAAGGGAGCCAGCCGTTCTTACATTTTTCTTTGTCTTGCAGGGAGACCGCACGAGCCAGCGAAAAATATCCCCAAACAGTATCTATTCATCGGGTGACACTGTGCATGTTGCGGTTGCTATAGTGATTTCACTGTAGCAAGAGTATCCATTTGTCTTCAGAAAGAGTATCCATTTGGCTAATTGATACTCTTGCTACAGTAAAATCACTATAGCAATGGTCAATTCGCAAAATTGATATTTTTACCAAATCGAATTGACACTCTTGCTACAGTGATTTCACTATAGCAGCTACAGTGAAATCACTGTAGCACCGCTATATGCACAATGTCAAACCAGCGAATGGATACTCTTTCTGGAGACGAAGGGATACTCTATCTGTAGCACGTGTGGGGGTAAATAAGGACGAGGGACTTGCTGTAGCATTCAAAGTTCGGGAGGGACTTGGTGCAATATTGAAACGTGGCCTGTCCTTTAGCTAATATAGCATATGCTAAAAGGACTTAACGCTAAGTCTCCCTTTTTTTTGGGGGGGGGGTTATAAACCTACTCTAACAAACCCCACATTAGAATAAATCCATCGAAACATTTCATTTGAGCTTCAGCCTCTCTAACCACTCAAAACTTTAGAAAAAACCCTTCCTTATTTTTTAATCTCGAGACCACCTTCTGCCTTCATCTCTCTCAAGTCCGGCCGGCGGTCGCACAGGCGGGGGCGGAGGTGACTGTGAGCTGTGGGGGCAGAGGCGGCGACGGCTGGGGATTCGGTTAGGTCCGGCGATGGCTGGGGGTCTAAGAAGCACTGACATTGGTTTGGGGACATGGGTACGACACGACACGGGTTTGCCGACACGACAAATCCTAAAAAAGGACACCGGTACGGCGGGGACACGGCAAAATAAATTAATATTTTTAAATTTATATTTTATGTGTGTTTGCAATTCATATATTTTTCGATAACCGAAAAAACCTTATAGAAAACAACTAAAATGAAAGTTTAATGCATACTGAATCGCTATCGTTAGTTACATCTAGCCCAATCGGTGAATCGAAGACAGCTATAAATGGTATGGAAAATAACGGTTGTGTTTCAGTTTTGACTTCAATTTATCTAAAACCTCAGATGATAAGATAAGTTAAAGCCAAACCTGAATTGTAACCGTCCATCATAACCATCCTGACAAGTGAATCACACTCTGGCCCAAATGGCATGCAAAAGAACGACTGCGATTCAGTTTTGGCTTCAACCTATCTGATTCTCTGAGGTTATAATCTTAAAGGATCAGATAGGTTGAAGCCAAAACTGGATCACCACAGCTTGTAACCCAACCCTATATTGAACAGTCCGTCAACCCACAGTGTCCGGAGTGTCCGGCGAATGTCCGACCGTGTATGGCTTCCGGAAGCACGTAGGACACGGCACATGCGTGTCCGGTGCGTGTCCGACAAGTGTCGGTGTCCGACACGGGTACCGGAGGCCTGGGGAAGTGTCCATGCTTCCTAACTGGGGGTTCATCCCCGCCTGTAGATGGGGGGGGGGGTCGGTTAGGTCCAGCGACGGCGATGGCAGCGGTTGGGGGTTCATTCCATGGCCTGTAGATTCGGGGGAGGGGGGGTTCTGTTAGGTCCGGCGGTGGCGGCGGCGACGGCGGCGACGGCGAGGGTTTCAGTTAGGTCCGACAGGGGAGGCAGAGGGGGAGGTGGCGGGTTCGGTTAGGTCCGGTGGGGGTGGGCTGTGGTTCAGTTAGATCCGGCGGTGGCAGTGGTGGTGGCGGTAGATGAGTGGTAGAAAGTATAAATTCAAAGGGATATGAGGGGTATTTTCGTTCATAGGTGATGCAGGCGCGCGTCGTCGAAGGGCGGTTGATGAAGGCGATGTAATATTTTTGGTATTTTCTTTGTAAAAGATAACTAGTGATACGGAATCACCGAGACGAAGTGGCGGAGGGGGTAAGAACTGTGACAGAGAAGAAAAGATTAGAAGCTTAGACGAGAGGAAGCCTGAAATCCATCAGGGTACAAGGTGGGGACTCAAATCCATGAGCCAACGAAGGCATCCGCCATCAATTTTCATTCATAATAATCTGTCCCCAATGGTTACAATGGGGGCCTTTAAATAGGCTAAAAGAAAGATAAAAATGGCAACAAATTTAAAAGCCAATAAGTAACTTGCCTAAAATAAAGATTTCAAATAAAAAAAAGATTCTAAAAGATATCATAAGAGATATTCTGCCTTATCCATCCATGGCAGGTTAGGATGGGCCTTCGGGTGGGCCAACGGGCTTGGGCCCGAGTCGGATCACATCATTCGCTTCCGCTGCGAAGAACTCGCCCTCGAGTTCATACGGTGAAGCGCAATCATCCTCGAGGTTTTCACCGATGTGCTATCTGTCGTCAGGAGCTGATGGTGGAGGCCCAACAAATGATGTCTCACTATACCGAAGTCACCATCGGGGTCCCATGAGAAGGTATCACTGCCGTCGATCGGAAAACATACGTCAAAGTAGTGCTGGGGTAGACGACAGAGTCGAATCGTAATATCAGATCGCTGCGATAGCTCGAACATCGGCTCGCCTGAACGAAGGTAGAGCGGAACAAACACTGTAGGCACCAATAGTCGGTCTAGCCCAAGAAAATCAATCTGCTGAAGCTTGGCTAGAGAGACATCCTCGAAAGAATCCGCAGTATGTGGTAGCATGGCGGGCGGCAGAAGATCCTCTGGAAAGGGAAGCTCGTCTGCTGGTGGTGGTACTGGAGGTGATGGATGCACCAAAGATACAACTGGAGGAAGCTCTGTCGGTGGTGGAGGCTCTACTGGAAGTGTTGGAGGTGGAGACTCATCTGTGGAGGCCGCTAGAGATGAGGGCATTTGCTGTAACTCCCATTCAATCCCACAAGCTATCTCATAGGCTTCGTCCAGATCCCTCCAAGATCTAGGTGAAAACTGGCCCTTTATGTCGGAGCGGAGTCCTCTAACGTACAGTACCACTGCCAAGAAATCTTTCTCTGAAAATCCATAGCGAGTCATACGCCGATAGAACGCTGAAGTATACTCATAGACGGAGTTGTTCCCTTGATGACAACGAATCAACCCTTGCACCTTGGTATCCATGCCACAATGGTAGAAGAGTGGTCCAGGGGTAAATCTGGAAATCTGTAATTACTGCCTCGCCAAAAATTTCTGCTGATGGTATAGATGCGTAGAGCTCGAAAAACCCTTCGATTTGATAGGTCGCACGCCAAAAACGGACTAGAAATGAAAGAGATATGTCCAATTGAAGTTGGCGGGTCTGATTTGTAAACGGGTTGGATCCGAATTCAACTCGGGTTCAGCACTTAAGTGCAAAATAGCAACTAGAAAGGGTGGGGATTTGAGGACTGTAGGATGAGGATCTAAGGGCTGTGGTGAAGGAGTGAATTGGAAGAAGAGAAAGGGACAAAGGGGTTTTCGGTTTAGGGTTTGTTTGGGGGGCACTTGTTTGCAAATATGGAAGAGGAAAAGGGCACAAGGGCGGCAGCAGCTGCAGCAAACAGCACAGCAATGGCTGCACCGCAGGTATGTCTTTCTTTCCCTTTTTTTTTTTTTTCCTTCTTCTTTTCTTTCATTTTCTTCCCTTTTCTTCTTTCCTTCTATTCTTTTCTTTCCTTTTCTTCCCTTTTCTTCTTTCCTTCTATTCTTTTCTTTCCTTTTCTTCCCTTTTCTTCTTTCCTTCTATTCTTTCTTTCCTTTTTTTTTTCTTCACAGATCTGCGGCAGATCTGTTTGGGGTTTTTTTTTTTTTTTTGGCTGCGGGGTGCGCGGGAGCACGGAACAAGAGGTGCGGTTCAGCGGGTGGAGCGGGAGGAAGGGGTGGCTTGCGGTGGACGGGCGGGCGGGCGGCAAAGGAGAGGGGTTCGGATGAAGGGGGTTTCCTTTCTCCTCTTTTTTTTTTTCTCTCAACAGATCTGATCTCTCTCTTCTTCTTTTTTTTTTTTCAAGATCTGATCTCTCTTCTTCTCCTTTTTTTTTTTTTGTTGGGATTGTAGGGCGACGTACCAGAAGAAGATGACGACTCGGCGAGGATGGTGACGACGGAACGACGACGATGACGATGGACGACGATGACGATGGATGACGGCGATCGAAGCAAAGATCGTTCGTGATGCAGGAACGCCACGAAGCCCGAAGCTCTGATACCAACTTGATGCAGGCGCGCGTCGTCGAAGGGCGGTTGATGAAGGCGATGTAATATTTTTGGTATTTTCTTTGTAAAAGATAACTAGTGATACGGAATCACCGAGAGGAAGTGGCGGAGGGGGTAAGAACTGTGACAGAGAAGAAAAGACTAGAAGCTTAGACGAGAGGGAGCCTGAAATCCATCAGGGTACAAGGTGGGGACTCAAATCCATGAGCCAACGAAGGCATCCACCATCAATTTTCATTCATAATAATCTGTCCCCAATGGTTACAATGGGGGCCTTTAAATAGGCTAAAAGAAAGATAAAAATGACAACAAATTTAAAAGCCAATAAGTAACTTGCCTAAAATAAAGATCTCAAATAAAAAAAAGATTCTAAAAGATATCATAAGAGATATTCTGCCTTATCCATCCATGGCAGGTTAGGATGGGCCTTTGGGTGGGCCAACGGGCTTGGGCCCGAGTCGGATCACATCAATAGGGTTTTCAACTCAAATGAAAAGTTGGTCGGGACTGATGCTCAAAAAGGATCTCTAAAAAGGGCTTTTCACCAACTTCCCCCAATTTTTTTTTTATCCTTTTCAAGGGCAACAAGACTGATTTATTGATCATTTACTGCAAAGAATCTCACTCTCAAGTATGAGGAATGAACAGTAGGATGTGACTATGTGAGGATTAGGGATTTCCCCTCCCCCCTTCTCTACAAGCCCATTACAAGTGGGCCACCCCAATGAGGATGATACCCAACAAATCTACCCCACTCATGGGGGGCTTCGTGGCACCCAATCTGCTTACATTCTGTATGACATAGTCATAAAGTTCTCCGAATATTAGCGCATTAAGGTCTTGTTTGGATGTTGCGTATATATGATGTGCGTTTTTTTGCATATGCATTCTTGTAATGCATATGTAAAAAAAAGCATGTTTGTCTGTTTTTGTCATTTGTACATATTTGTTTATGTGTTTGTATCTAAAGTGGGGACCATATATGTAAATAAGTGGTGGTTTTTTATTTGTTCATGGGGTGAGATGAATTCTTAAAAGACCAGCTAGCAGTACATATTTGAACGTGTACAACCGGTTGCACATCTAAAAAAGTAACAACCAAACATAAAATTTTGTTTGTACCTATACAAATAGAAACACACCTCTATTTGTACAGGATCCAAATAATAGCTAAGGGTCTGCCGAATAAACAGGTGAGTAATCTTTCGATTCACTAGTTCACAGAATATTACTGAATAATCTTGAAAAGTTGGTAATAATTCTTCAAAAACACATGAAATGTCGTTAAACCTTCAAAAAATCTTAAAAAATCCTGAAAGTTGTATATAATCCCGAAAAAAACTCCCGAATTTCTCGATTTTTTTTTTCCTGAAACTTTCATGAATTTGTCTGAATTGAACCGAATTGACCCACCACCGAATTAGTGCCAAATGCAAACTTTGTTACTATACTATATCATAAGCATTTTTTTCCATGTGGTTCTTATCAAGCTCAAGTGAATAGTTTTCTAAGACACTGAATTCAATGGTAGTACAACTCAATGTATTTTGCTCCTAGAATGGAATTTGTATCCTTGCTTAAGTGTACTACGCTCTGACTGTCACAGTAGGAAACATACAATTCTTACCTCAAATGAAGTTCATTAATGAATACCTTCATTTATTGCATTTTCGTGCAAGCTTCTGTGTTGACGATGTACTCTACCTTTGTGGTAGATATAGCCACACATTTTTTGCAACTTGGATTTCTAAGATACAAGTCTCCTTAATCAAGTAACCCGATTTAGGTTTTCTACCATCAACATGCTCGACCATGTCTGCATCTTTGTAATACACTAGCGCAGGTTTTCCACCTTCAAAGCATAAGCATACCTTGGATGATTCTTTAAGATACATGAACATCCGTTTCACCTGCCCAGTGCTCTTTTCCTAGATTGGAAAGAAATCTACCAACGACACCTATTGCATGTACAATGTCTGGCCTAACCATTGCATACATCTAACTCCTCATGATTGAAGCATGTGGAACGTTTTTCTTCTCACTTGATGGGCTTTGCTTAGCACTAAGCTTGAAATAAGGATCAAGTGGAGAACTAACTGGTTTGATATTATTCGTGTTCAACCTATCAAGTCCTTATTGTAGCAACCACAACCTTTTAGATTTCTTGTCGCGAGACATCTTCATAACCAAGATTTGGTGTGCCGGTCCCAAATCATTTATGGCAAAGCACTTGATCAACTCTTTCTTTAACTTGTCAATTTTCCTAGTGCCTTGGCCAACTACTAATATGTTATTACTTATTAACAAAAAGTAATAGAATAGTACAATCATCATCTGCAAACTTCCTCACATAGATATAATGATCTGAAGTCGTTCTTTTTTTACTCCTCTATCATGAGAGAGTCAACTTTATATACAAGTGGCTTCGAGCTAACTTCAACAGTTCAACCCATATAAGATCTTCCCTAGCTTGCAAACCATGTGCTCCTTTCCTTTACTTTGAAACCTTCAACTTTTTCCTAACCTTTTCCATCTAATTTCTTCCTATAAATCATTGTGAATGAAAGTACTTTTAATTTCATTGACCAAACCTTTTACCCCCAACTTTGTCTTATATCTTTGCTGTGAGCTCTTATCTTCATTCTTTAATTTGAACACTCACTTGTTCTTAAGTGCTTTCTAGTTTCTTCCTCTTAGGCAATTCAATTAAGTTATAGGTGTGGTTCTTATACAAAAAATCCATCCTCTCTTGCATATCTTTCATCCACTCCCCTTTTTTTTATGTGGCTTGTGCTTCTTGAAAACTATATGGTTCACTCAATGTAAACAAAACATAATGGAATCAGTATATTTGATAGAAGTATGATACTGTGTGGATGATCTCCTCACGTGCTCTATAGGTGGTTCTTCTTGAATGGGGCACTCCCCTTGTTCAATGTCACCTGATGGGCCGATGCATGTCCAACACTAACACGTGTTTTCCTCCTTGTTTTTCCCATGGAATCATCATGCACCATAGGTGAAGAAACTGAAGTAGAAGGTACTCCATCGTTGAAAAACTATGGTTTATCGAATTTGTCTCTCTCTAGCAATTTGGTCTTCAAGAAATTCAGCATCTTGGCTTCTAATTTTTCCTGTTTTACGGGATCCAATAACCTTTGCCCAAATTCTTGTTAAGGTGTGTCGCTTTGATTTTTCACACCAATCTTAGAGGGTTGGCATTATATTGACAACCAATCGAAAACTATTACCAATGGTCTTTATAATCGACCCTCGTTTGATGGGATCAGATATTGATGACGATGATTTTCTCTTCTTTCCAAAGCAGCACTGATTGAACAAGATGTGCACAACAAGCTTAATTTCATGGTACATGAAGTTTAGATATGGAAGAATCATGCTTTTAAGGCACCTTACATGGACAGTTCTTTTCAAGGTATATTTCACTTGGCTCTTTGGCTTATAATTTGTGTCGCAAGGATGAATGGAATTCCCATATCACAATTTGATTTCTACACTCTTCGTTTAGACTCTTTCCTAGTCTAAGAGAACTTTGGAGAGTTGCCCCTTTTTGCATGAGCTTAAACCGTAACTAATAAGATAGGTCTTCCTAGCCACCAACCTACATTTTAGGTTTCTTGGTAGGCCCCACTTGTCAAGTCGCTTTGGTAAGGTTTCAACACCAATCACCAATCTTAGATGGTCGATGTCAGGTTGACAATCTGTCCGAAAATTTTCACCAGTCTTTTTTAGGAGCCTTCTTTATTAGAGTTGTGCTCCACAGTCGACCTCATCTTAATGGGATATGGGTTTGACAATGATAATTTTCTTCCATTGATTGATTATTAAGTTTGTTGCTTTTGTGCTACTGCTTAAATTCTTGGGTTAATGTGGCTAAGGTCCCTGACAACAGATTGGTGGGGTGATACAGACGGATAGAAGATAAGTTTCGCCTAAGGTCCCTGGTCAAAAGATCAGTTAGGTGAAAAGGGTTGTCAAATGCCCAAAATACCCTCACAACTAGCCTCCCCTTTCTCCCAAGCAGCGGTGGCGAAGCGAACGTAAGCAGCTGTGGCGGAGTGAGCGTGAGCAACGGAGGTGGTGGAGGAGGGCGTGAACAGCGGCCTCGAGTCGACGCTGCTCACCGCCGTCGCTCGGCAACGGCAAGCAGCGGAGATGAGAAGCCACGGAGGGCGGATGTGTTTGGTTTAGGATTATGTTTATGATTTCTAGGTCTAGGGTTCAGGCTATGGCCTATCGATTTTAGGGTTTAGGGTTAGGTTTAGTTTTAGAAAGGAGTGTCATGAAACCTAAATTTTAGGTGCAGTGAGCAGTAATTTCCTCCTGACAATATGGTTGTCCTTTATGCTAGTTGATCTTTTGAGCAGAGACCTATCACTAAGTCCCCCTAAATTCTTTGATTCTAACAAACTGTAACACACATCTCATTCATAATTTCGCATTTAATTTTCCAAGATCTTTATCCTCCAGAAATTCCAACTCTTTCTTATAAACCATGAATTCCTTTTAGTATTTAAAAATTCTAGCAAGCAACTATGGTTGAAAATCTTCTCTATTGCACACAAATCTGCCTCGAATTAGAATCTAGACCAACCTAACCGTTGTTGTCTAACCACATTTTTACCGGGGCAATTGTTGGAACCATATAGGCCCCAAATTTGTGAAATTTTAAAGGTAAAATAACTGACTGGGCCAGAGATGAGTTGTTGCTCAACTCAACATTGGGATGGTTGATAATGAAAGTGCAATTTGGTTACAAGCTACATGAATTGAAGATTGATTTGGAAACCTAGATAGAGATCGAGCATCCTTGAACTAAAGCAACTTGAAAATAAGCCAAAATCCCAAATTTCCTTGAGCTAAAACAAATTGAAAATAAACCGAAACACCACATGACAACCTGACCTATCCACGTTGGAACACCAAGACAACAACGTCAAACATAAACAAGGATGGGAATCTGGAGCAAACAAGAGGAGGTGTCTAGAGATAAGACATGTTCGAGCTTTGATTAATGATACTCAAGTTTAATTTGTTGTCTTTTAGGCATTGTTCGCAGTAAAATATAGTAAAGTATATTTTGAGCGAAAACTGCAAATGTAGGCAAACAGATGATAATTCTCAAAACTAGAGTTGTTCATATTGATTTGGGTGAAAACTACAAATGTTGCAACATGACTAGAGTTATTCTCATTTGGTGAGATTTTTAGAATTTCACACAAATTTTTTACTTTACTATAATGCTAGGAAATACAAACAGGGTCTTAGAGTTTATGAGGGTTGTTTTCTATGATTTAAACTATGTAGTCCTTTTACTTTAATATATATATATATATATATATATATATATATATATATATATATATATATATAGATATAGATATGTAATATTTTTAAGTTATAAGTTGTTTTAATATTTTGTTGAGTTACTTGTCAGTAAGTATGTTCGAAGGCATCAGATTAATTCTCACTGAAAGTTAATCGCCATGTCGACATAAATAGAGTAATAGTGACTGCTCACAAGTGTTAGGATGATATAAGGCTTGTGTAGGGAGGAAACAAAGAAGGGTCCCCCATTTATATGGAAAAGAGGTCGTGCGCTTTATGTCCCCACTCTTAGTGAAAAAGCATTTTGATCACTCTGATTTGTACTTATTTCTTTATTTTCCTGTCAAGTTTGTGTTAGAGAGTCGTGGTCTTTTAAAAGTCGTATATGATGTACGTGAACTATGGTAATGATAATCAAGGGGGTAAGGTTTGAGAAAACCAAAGTAGGTTACGATGAGATATGCATATGATCTTTCTCACCAGAGAATCAACGTGGACAACCATATCAAAATTTCTAGAGTTGTCATATTATGGTGGTTAAAACTTATGATACTTGAGCGAGAAACAAGAGAATCCTATGAGCAAGGGGAGACAACTATTTTTTTAAATAGAGGGTCCAAATTTGATTGAATTTTTTAACCATGATGCCTATGGACTAATACAACGGATGAGTCATTGGCCCATTGCCTATTAGGACAATATGGAGTAATTGAAAGCAGTGTTGTCAAGGCGGCCAGACGATGCCTAAGCGGTCATGCCTACTTAGGCGAGGCGTGGCCTAGGCAGTGCCTAGTCGAGGCCTAGGCAACAAATTTTTTTTAATATTAAAGTTTATATATATATGGGATAATATTCTAATTTGAACAAATAATAAACATAATACCATCAAAAATTTCATGTGAAATTAATCAAACAACTGAATTAAACATTCTTATCTAAAAAGAATATCCATGTCATCATTGTCATGCTAAATCACTGAAATGTGAATATGTTAAATCATGTATGTCATGCATCAACATGTAACAATCAATGAATCAAATTATGTTACTATTAAGAAGTTATAACATTAAAAGCCTAGGTCCCTAACATTCATTATGAAACAAATCAAGCATAATAAACAAACCCCAAAAATTGAGTACAACCCTAAAATTGGAGAAATAGAAGCATTAGAGAGGATAAATCACAGTATATAGAAAGATAATTCAAAGAGAAAAAAAATTATATAAGCAAACAATAACATTAAACTTAACCTTAGTAAAAAGAATATGAAATAAACTCTAACTTAGAATATATAGATAAATAGCTAAGAAGAAAGACATAAAATGGTTTTTAAGTATATGGGTCATACATACATAGAAAAGGAAACAAAAGAAGAGATAAAAACAAAAATAAAATTATAAAAAAAACCTTTTTTTATATAGGCCGTCCGCCTAGGTTGTGGCCTAGGCGACCGGGCCCGAAAAGGCCTAGTCGGTCGCCTAGGCATGGCCTTAACTACACTGATTGAAAGAGAGAGATCTCCCTTTGGCATGTAGAGATCACTAACATATAGGAACTACTATCCAATTAGTTGAGCTACAGCAGAGTAGCATAATTGTGAGCAAAGTATGTTAGCAAGTTTAATGAATTAATGGCCTGATTTGATGCCGAAGAAGTTCACACTTGCCATTTTAAAGGTTTCGTACGAGGCTACTTGATGGTAAGTGACTCTTTATAAGATGTCTTTGACCTACCCATCGATATAGAACAATATATGGAAACATCAGTTACAAGTAGATCTCCTTTCTAGTTCAGGGAGGTGTTAATAAAAAAATTACTGAGACTAGTCGATGAATCGACTTGCTACTATTGCTCATTTGCTACTACCACAGTACTACTCCAAAGGTAGCTATAGTACAAGAGAAATGCTATTCAGCCCAAAGATTTCTCCCGAATTCGCCGGCCCGATTGACGTGGCAGTGCACAACTGGTGGCTGAAACTCACCAACGATATTTAAATCTTTTCAGCCACTAGTTGTGTGCTGCCATGTCAATCGGGCAGATGAATTCGGGAAAATCTTCGGGCTGAATAGCATTGCTCATAGTACAATAGATTGGAACAAACATTTTAAAAAAAAAAGTTGTTGAAACTTCCAAGGCAGTATGCAACACAATGTTTATGCCTATCAATGTCCTACTAGGGACTCAAGATAAGAATTGAATGAAAAGGAAGCATCCCTACATTTTTGTTTCTTAACCATGTAACATGTCCTTTTCCACAATCTGGTTGGGTTATCCGCCTATTGTTGTGAGATATCTTGCAGTCGTAGACGATGAGTAATACGAGCCTAAACTCGCCCATTCCAATGTTGTGAAGTATCTTGCATCACTTGAGGGAGAGGATGGTTAGAGATGCTCTAACATCTTCACACATAATCGATGAAGGTAGTGTTGTATTACTTGTATGAATGTGGCCTTTTAAGAACACCATTAATTAGTTTAATGTTAAAATATAATAGTTTTCATTATTTTATAAGGTGGCTTGGGTGGATAAGACCATTGTAACAAGTGGCTCTGCATTGCCCTTTAATTTGCATACAAGGGTGAAGATTGTGAGATATTTACATATAAATATTGTTCATATTTATGGGAAAACATGATTGTAATCACTCTATTACTTGGAGGTAACTCGGAATGCAAAGGTCAAACATTTTCAAGCATGAGGGTAAGATGATTGTATTGAGCCTCTTGATGCATCTCAAACATGAAGAGAAAAACAAAGAAATCAAGGGGTTATCTCACTTTCCAAGACCATTGATCCTTTTAGTTGTCTAGGTGGAGCTGACAATGAAGTTCTAGTTTGAGTTTAGCGAAGCTTCGTTTTCTTTTTCTGTTTTTCGATTTCTTCTTTTTTAAAATTATGTGACCTATTTTCATGATCTTTTTTTAGAATAAGTTTAGGAGTTCTATCATAGTAAGGAAATATTTAAAAGAGTCCAGTTTAGTTGTACATTGGGTTAGGGAGTAGTAATCGTTCACACACACACACACACACACACACATAGAGAGAGAGAGAGAGAGAGAGAGAGAGAGAGAGAGAGAGAGAGAGAGAGAGAGTCCTAATACTTTCCTACGATGGAAAGGAATTCTAATACTCATCTACATAGGAGTAGTAGTTAAAGTCATAGTAAGGAAGTATTTAAAAAAGTCCAGTTTAGTTGTACATTGGGTTAGGGAGTAGTAATCGTTCACACACACACACACACAGACACACTCAAAGAGAGAGAGAGAGAGAGAGAGAGAGAGAGAGAGAGAGAGAGAGAGAGAGAGAGAGAGAGAGAGAGAGAGAGAGAGAGAGAGAGAGAGAGAGAGAGAGAGAGAGAGAGAGAGAGAGAGAGAGAGAGAGAGAGAGAGAGAGAGAGAGAGAGAGAGAGAGAGAGAGAGTCCTAATACTTTCCTACGAAGCAAAGAAATTCTAATACTCATCTACACGGGAGTAGTTGTTAAAGTCGACACTATTTCTTTTAATTATAAACGGGGTGTTTGACCACAATATTTGATCAATCAAACTCTTTTTTGTTTTATTTGTTGTGTTTATTAGCTGCAATTGCTTTGGTGAGATGCCTTAGTTCCATGGTGCGATGGTTTGAAAGATTAAGGTGTGATGCCTTAACGCTCGCTCAAAGTGAGAATCTTCTAGTACTTATGTTATTTGTTATTCTTCTTTAGATTTTTGCATCTATCATAGTTCTATTCATCGTAAAGCCTAGATCCACCTTAACCCCCTCATCAGTCTTCAACAATCCAAAATTCTACTATATAATTCAAAGTCCAACAAGTAAGTAATTTTCAAGTTTCTCCATGAATTATTTCCCAAGTACAAAACCCTCTGATACTTAAATCCCCTTTGAGATTAATCCCCTACATGGAAGAGAACAACCCACATGACAAGCAAATTAATTCGTTGGATGATTTAGTCATTGAACATTATGATATTATAAACGAGTCATTGTCTCAAATCAGCTCTTCCAAATCTCAAGTTTTTGTGTTTGCATGTGTAGTAGATCGTCTCATAAATCCAGCATAGCACAACAGAATAGCTAGAATCAGCATGACTCATTGTGCTATAAATATAGCCTATGGTTAATTAGAACTCAGAGTTCTCTCTCTCAATACTTGCATTAATTTTCTGCAATTGCCTTGATGAAATGCCTCATTCCATGGTGTGGATGCGTTGCAAAAATTAAGGTGTGATACTTTAAGCCCTTACAGAATTGAAACTCTTCTAGTATCTATGCCACTCTATTTGCTCTTTTTCAATGAATTCTGCATCTCTAGTTCAATATACTGATATGCATCTATTTAATTGCTAGTTCATACTTCATAGATCTATTCATCCTCAAGTCTAGACCTACCTAATCCTTTCAGCAGCCTTCACAAGTATGAAATTCTGCTGCAAAATTTACAGTCTAGCAAGCAAGTAATTTTCAAATTCCTCCATGGATTCTTGTTCGATAACAAAATCCATTGAGTTTGACGTCCCTTTGATACTAGGCTCCTTCCTATCAACTTTCTTTATAGTGTAAAATCATATCAAATTCATATCTAATGTATTTATCCATGTACGAGACTCTCCTTATCTATGCTATCAAAGTTGGGACTAGTCGGCGACTAGTCCCTGGGCGGTATTTTGCCGACCGATTAATTTCAATTCCGTCATTGCTGGGCGGAATCCCGACTAGTCCCCGACTAGACCCGACTAGCCCGACTAACGACTGCCGACTAGTCCCCAGGCAGCATTCTACAAGCAATTTTTTTTTTTGAAAGGAGTCTGCGCAAGCAATTTTGTTTGGACTTTTTTACATTGGCTTAAAGTCTTGAGTCGCAAGACTCACAACTATGGCTCTTCCCTGTAATCATCTGTTGAGCACCTGAGAATCTCAGATAAAAACATAGACAAATAATTAGTTTATTTGTTGATATCCATATAACCCTATAATCAAAATTGGGGTTGTTCACTGATTAAACATCATCAAACAAATATTGTGATGAATTCTTAGTTCTGAGTATTTTGACATGGGCATGAAACCAATACAACTGTGTTATGTTAGACTGTTACTTATGTATTTATACCCATGCTGTGAAGTGTGAAGGTATGTATTGTTATTAACCGACTAATATCATATACTTATTGACATTTATGCTAGTTCATATATCATATATGTTTAGGGAGGGGGGTAGGGGTTAGAATAAATTTTGGCCGACTAGTCCCGAATTAGTCCCGACTAGTCCTAGTCGGCCCTTGGCCGACTAGGGCCGACTACCGACTTTGACTGCATAGCTCCTTATTCATACCCATTTTCATTAGAAAATCTGGAAGAAGCCACTGGATTAGATAACAATTCCCTTGCGGATAATTTTTATTATGAAAACCACTCCTACATACAACAGTTTTCTCTTCCCAGTCATCGCTATTTTGTTCTAGTACCCGAAAGAAAAACCGTTGCATCACAAAGCAGTTATGTCTTTAGCTAGGTTCGAAATTTCAATTTCGATCAACATTTCGACACTCAGGATATGGAAATATTTAGTGGAAATATTTTGACAGTGTGGAAATAATGTAGTTTTACAGAAATGATAGAAATATCAATTACATGATGGAATAGTTTAACAAACCTCTGGACAATCATAAATCAAGCATATATACATACTTTGTAATACTTAAATCATATTCTTACACCATCTAGAGGTGTGGGGCTCCACCTAGTATGTACTTCTATGCATTTTGTACAAATGCATAACAGCCTCAGATCTACAACATATCCAAAATTCAAGTGATTTCATCAATATTAATATTTGGTTTTTTGTTTTTTTTTCCCCAAAAAATCTGTAAATTTTGTTTATGATAAATTTGTTAAAATCAACATTGATCCCCAAATCTGATGTAAGAATATCAAATTTTGATAAAGTTGATGATGTACGCCACATTGTTATCAATTCAACAACTATAATGAATTAACTGAAAGAAGTTTAAGAAAAATATTATTTTCGATTTGTTTTTTAGAAGAACGCTTTGATCTGATCGAACAAACGATTAGATGGGTTTTTCTTTTATTTGATCTAACATCCTAAGATATTTTCTTGAAGAATAATCATGTCGGAGAAGTCGAACATGTTGCTTATAGGCTAGGGTTTAGAGTTTCTAGGATAGGGTAAAAATTTTAGGACAATTTTGAAAATTTCAGAATATTTATGACCTCCACATTTTCTTTTCGAGGGCCAAAAAACGAAAAAAAATTGGAAAATTGAGAAATTTCAGAAAATTTTGACCATGGTCTCAAGGAAAACAGTTGCTGGAGGCCATTTTAGTACATCATTAGTGTCAATAGCATTGAACAATTCTGGACATGGACCATCGATAATACATCTGTAGTGTCATCAATGTCGGCTAAAATTCATTAGAACAGTTCTTGGAGTAGAAATGAAGTGCAATCCATAGGCAAAACATTTTAAGATCAAGAAACAAAATTTAGCTTACTAGGAACAACAACAGAGTCATCTCAAGATTGAGGAAGAGTACAACAATGATACACCCAAAAATCAAACATGAATATCACTTAGCATATTAAAGAAATAGTCCCAAGAAGAAGAAGACTTGTTGGCTTGTAAGTTCAACATGCAAAGCAAACAATAGAAAGAGCAAAGTAACCATAAAAGGTCCAACTGAGGCCAAAGGAACTAGATTTAGAGAAAATGGTGGAAAGTAAGTTGAGATTGAAACCACAACTACAAATAATGATCAATAGGTAAAACAATTGCCAAAAAAACACGAATTTGCATTCATAGCATCCTCTTAAACAAAATAAGATCAGACATATCTGAATGGTCTAGAGTTTCAACATGATTCAAACTCCTAGATTAAACGGAGCAATAATCATATTTAAAATCTTCACCAGAATGCAAGTTGGCTTTGGAGTCACCAGATTTTTTTGAGAAACATGATTAAAATCTTCTTCAGATACTCAGAGAAAGCCCCTCTACAAACCCTGTCAGTAAAAATAGGGGGAAATTCAACCATCTCCCCAAAAAACTTCTGAAAGAAAAAGAAAATGTGATAGAGAACGAAACCTCCCTTGCGACCACTTCTCTATTTCGGAAAATTGTGTTACTCCGAAAATCCTATTTCTTTGTCTCTCGCCTCTATTCCTTCTCTTTCTCCTACTTATTATAGCAAATGGAAGCCCTGCAGTAGTTTCTCAATTCTGTCTCAGGAGACTATCGTAGTTTTTTTTAAAGTTTTACCCTTCCAAGATATTCTGCTAACAAACAGCAGTATTGATGGTTTTCCCAAGCTAGAGAGGCTGACACTGGGGATATACATAGTTGGAGATGGCTTTCGGCGAGATAGACGGGTAAGAAAAGGGCTTCACGCTTGTGACTCTTGGAGGCTGGCGAGGGCACCTGACGGCGAGCGAGGTGATGCTTTCGTGTGAGTTCGGGAGAGATGGCACTAGGGGAAGGAGAGGGTTCGACGCATCATGGTGATTTGGAAATTCCCAGTGAAAGTGAAAACTCTGTGAGAGGGCTTCTATTTATATGACCCTAAAAAATTCTACCAAACCTGGGACTCTTCAAAAAGTCTATATACTTTTGCATACTGCTGAACTGAAGAATGCATGCTAATTGTTGCCCAATGCTGAATTGAAGAAACATACATAATTACTTTATTCTGAAGTCCAGCGTAGGACTCCTGTTTGATTAACAATGTAGGGAACTCTCCAAAAAGTTCCAATTGACTATTCCCCCAACATGTCCCATTAGCCCAAGTATTTTTGTGACGGCTTGATTCATCCTTTGGCAATTCCCGTCAAGGCTAGATCTTCAACCAACTAAAACTTTTCCATTCGGTTTTGCTCCTATCTGTGGAAAGAATTCTAATAGATAAATACTGGATCCATCATAGTCTATGAACTCGTCTAGCATTGAATACTGTTACTAGATCTTGCAACCAATGTTGCTATCCACTCTCATGCTGACCACATAAAAGTGGCATTAAGACTGATCTAACTTGACCCTTTATAGCTGAACTAAAGTATATATGGTTCCTAATTTATTGTATTTTCACTCATTCAGCATGTCATCAAGTTGCTGTCGTTTATCGTAAGGCATCACTGCAGATTGACAATCACATCTCCAAACTTAGCCGCACTTTGATTCTAGCAATAACGAGGAAGCCACAGAGGATAGTTATCACTGTTTGAGCAAACTAGCCTCATAGGACCATCACTGAACATGCAGTATGTAGGCTATTCAACTTAATTTGAAAATAGACAAAGAAACAGAGGTCTGTTCTATTTAAGGTCAAGTTGTGGTAAAACTGTTTCATCCTGCACACGGTCGTTCAATGTGTTTTCGGAGTTTATCCAATGATTTGTGCTTATGGTCAAAGAATTCATATCTAGCTGATATTAGGTAGCGAATTCAACAGGCCAGGAGACTTGCGATCTTGTAGATCCTGATATCTATTATGTTGGTGTTAATCTAAAGAAGCAAATGGGTCTGTGAAACGCATTGTTGAAGTCTGAATAGAGTTCCATGTCTTAGCTTACATTTCTCAGTCTAGGGAATGGTGCTTGGTTCTACCAACCGAGAATTCAAACCCCTGTGATCCTGTGACAGCTAGCTCCTTATGGGTGGACAACTGGACATAGGTGGATCTTTGTGTCGAGCCCATATGTTCTTAGAACGTAAGAGGCATTTTTATTTATTTGGGTTACTAGGACCAAGCATAATTAAGGTAGTTGCATATCGAAGGCCCATGTAGGAGATGATCTTGAAGGACCATGAGTCTAATTTGGTCACTCGAGGACTAACATAAAACATGGAGAAGAACATACTCTGCATGAGCTAGACAACAAATGAGGTCGGTGTGAATGAGCAGATCGAAACAAACGAGAGTTTTCCATCTTTGGTTTTCCTTCTTTTTTTTTTTTGTGAAGATGTAAACGAAAAATCATGTGGTTCATATTCTGAAGTCATGAGAACATGAATCCTTTTGATTTTGGTGGAGTCTGCATGAATGATCTATTTGGTTCTTGAGATTGGGAATATTTGTTCGTTACAAGCTCTGACCTCTTGTATTGTTTTTTCATTTACATTGCAGTCTGATATTCGAACCTGCTTGTCTTGACTGGTAATTCGATGATCGATGCTGCGATTGCATAGGTTCGGATAATGGATCCTATCCTCCACTTCCCTTTTGAGTTTTAGTATGGCTATCGTAAGCGCCTGGTGTGAAAAACTGAGCACAAGACATGATGCAAACATTGAAGTATATAGTGCCGAGAGTGAGTTATGTATCTTTATTTATCTTAGGAATCATGCTGTGTTACATTATGTTTGAACCCCTATGGCTGCATTTTTTTCCCTTGGTAGAATGAGGTGATGAGGTCTATACTGGCTGATCGCCCGACCCGTCAACCGATCTTTTAAGTTGGGTGTTTCTATCTGCAGGAATGAGGAGGAAGAGGGAGAAGGGAGGGGGAGGCGTAAGATGAAGAAGCAGGGAAGGAGGAGGTGGCGGCGGCCTGGTTTGCCGGAAAGAAAGCAAGAAGAGGCCTGTGTTGGAACTGCTCTTCATTGACCCATACATTCTTCTACTTCCATGCCTTCACATCCTTCGACATTCTGCTCACTTTGCCCAGCCAACCTCTGTGCCTTCCCTGCTTCCTCAGCCCAATCAATGCAGGCCACGAACCCGACCAGCAGGATCGCGCTGGCCACGGCGCCCACCAGAAAACCAAGCAACAGCCCGCCAAGCCCCAGCCCCACCCTGAAGGCCAACACCACCGCCACAGGCAAGGCCACCAGGTAGAACCCTCCGACGCTCGCGTACATGCTCAGCCACGGCCTGGCCGTCCCTCGCACGATCCCACCCATCACCGCCAGCGGGAAGTTCACCACCTCCACCGCAGCCATCACCACCATCATCCTCCTCACCATGCTCACAGTCCCCTCATTGTGGCTGAACAAGGAACCCCACCGCCCCCTCGCGCCCGCCATCGCCGACCCACCCAGGAGGCCACAGACGACGCTCAGGCCGACTGACACGTAGGCCGACCCCCGGGCGGCCCCGGCCCTGCCCGCGCCAAGCTCATTCGATACGCGCGCGGACGTGCACATAGCCAGCGAGAGCATCAGAGAGTAGAGCAGGTAGTCGAAGTTGAGCACCACCGCGAACACCGCCACCGTCCGCCTGGCGTCGGGGAGCCTACCCGCGAGCAGGATGAGGATCTCGTAGCACCACCACTCGAGGCATGTCGTGAAACAGCACGCCGCCGAGAGCCTCAACAGCCGGGCCCAATCACCCGCCCGCTGCTGCCACCACCCTCCTCCCTCGCCCTTCCGCCTCTCGGACACCGACACGTAGGTTGCCAGCATGATCACGACTGTGAGGTCCGTGAGCCAGATCGCCATGGCGACGCCGTCGAGCCCTTTGGTCCTTGCGAGCACGAAGTTGAGGGGCACGTGAAAAGCTAGCGCCACCGCCGAGCTGAGTAGTGTTGGGAGCGTCACACCTTGTGAGCTCAAGTAGGCCTTGAGAGGCGAGAGGAACGAGGTCACCAGCAGGTCAGGGAGGAGGTACGTTACGTACCGCTTCGTGAGGTCAGCAATGTCCGGCTGCTGGCCGAAGGCTAAGAGGATCCTGTCGACGTTGAGCCAAAGGAGGGAGATGGGGAGCGCAGCTGCGAGCAGGAGGAGGGTGGCCATGAGGAGCGTCTTGTGCAGCAGCTTGTAGTTGCCAGCCCCGTGGGCCTGGCCGCATATGGGCTCCATGGCGCCGCAGAGGCCCGTCAGCACCGAGAAGCCGGTGACGTTGGCGAAGGTGAAGCCGAGGGTCCCACCGGCCAACTGGAGCTCCCCGAGCCGGCCGAGGAAGGCGGTGGTGACGGCCGTCTTTGCGAACCACGTTAGGTTGGTCGCCGCCAGTGGGAGAGCGATCCGCCGTTGCGCCCGGAGCTCCGGGAGGATGCTGTGCTTGATGGCCATGGACCATCGTGGAAGGATGGATGGAGGTGAGGGAGGCGAAGGTGTTGCATCTCTCGGCCTTTCCTCTGCTGCTTCAAACGTAGAAGGTATGGATGGCATGATTTGATGGAGAAGGGGACTATTGGAGGACTTCTCTTTCGTGCGGGCGCTCTGTTAGGATACCATAATGGGAGCATGGGACTCGTGAGAGAGAGAGAGAGAGAGTACAAGTTGGTTGGTGCTAATGCTGGAAAATACGTGTTGTTCAACCAGAGTGTTTAGCAGACTTTCTCTTGTACAGACTGCTGTATCCCGATCATAGCCGTCCGTTGAGCTCAGCACAGATAGATGATTCGCACTCAGCATTTTTGTGTTAATGTGGCTGTAGGTGTATCAGTGGGGGTTCAAAGTTGGGCAATTTGTGGTTGTAGGTGCATCAGCGGGTTCCTTTTATATTGGGTGTTGCTATTTGCACCCCACGAATTACTATGGCTCCCCAAGGCCTCCCAGATATATTGATGGGTATGCTACGGTTAGAGCCGCTAGTTGGGGTGTGCAGGATCTAAACCAAACCGAACCGACCAATTTTAATCGGTTTCAACACACTCAATGGATCGGATCGGATTGGGTTTTTAAAAAACCGACATGATTGGATCGGTTGACGGATTTGTAAATTTAAAGCCGACCTAAACCGGACCAAACCAACATATGTATATACATATAATATTTTATTAAATATATTATATGACCTTATATACCCTTGCTGCCAACAACCTTTGCAATACTGTAAGATGACTCAAAATCAGTTAAAAATCTTATTTAGGCCTAATGATTTGACAACAATTATTATTTTTTAAATTTGAATTAGGTCCTAATAAAAGGGGGAAAAAGCCCAATAAGAATATGGTTCAAAGTCTAAACCGACCATCCAATCCAATCCAAACTGACTTTAATTGGATTGGATTGGATTCCAATCTTAGTTTGGTTTGGATCGAATTGAAAATCCTCACCACCGATCAATGTTGAATCGATTTGGGTTTTGCTTATATTGGTCGGTTTCGAACCGATGCACACCCCTAGCCGCTGGTCCCATTGGCCTGACCACCATCAGTCCTCTCCTCTGCTCTCCTCCTACTCCTCTCCTGATTGATGTCTCCGAGGAGGAGGAAGAGGGAGCATGGAGCGGGAGGAGGAAGAGGAAGAAAGATGGGGAGGAGGAAGAGGAGGAGATGAAGAGTGTATGTAGCGGCGATGATGGTCAGAATAGGGAGAGGAGAGGGAGATAAGGGTGGACACGGCGACGGTGGTTGGAGCGAGAAGGAGGGAAGGGGAACTCTTATGTGGGGTGCCCTATCACAAGGGGGCACTAGTGAAAAATAGGAATGAGCAGGGATGTTTGCACATAGTAATTTTACGGGTACAAATAGCAACATCCTTTATGGTTGGTATCGGAGAGAGTGGGTGATAAGAGTGAGGTGACACGGCTGTGGGGTTTCGTTGTTGTCGGGCCCGTCGAGTCGGGGTAATGTTGTTGTTGTCGTGCTAGCCCACTAAGCAAAGCAATTAGGCCCTGTTCCACCATAGATTACTTTTGCTCCTTTTTCTGTATTAATTAATTAAGGATCTGGCTTCCACTTTGAACATCATCTTCTGATCTATCTATCTATATATGCTCAATATTCTTACTCATCCTGTAAGAAAGTTTCTACACGAAACATGTGATTGTCTTTATTATAAAAAACCATTAGCTTTGAAAACGATAAACATTGATACCATATGCGGAAGCGGGGATCAAAACGTATCTCCGACCATAACGCGTCAGGTGATAATAAGCAGTTGGAATTGATGAAGTCAAGTTCTTCCTCTCGCGAGATTAAGATTTTTGATGCCATTATAATTCATTCGTACGAAGGTAGGCATTTTAATTCATTCGTACGAGCCATTCTAATACATTTATACAAATGTAGCCATTCTAATTCATTCATGTGAATCTAGAAATTCTAATTTATTTGTACGAATATAGCTATTCTAATTCCTTCGTACGAATATAGTCATTCTAATTCATTCGTACGAAGGTAGCCATTATAATTCATTACTACGAGCCATTCTAATTCATTTGTATGAATATATCCATTGTAATTCATTCGTACGAACACATATAGCCATTCTAATTCATTTGTACGAATGTAGCCATTCTACTTCATTTGTACGAAGCTAGCCATTCTAATTCATTCGTACGAGCATTTCGAATTCATTCATACAAATATAGCCTTTCTAATTCATTCGTACGAACGAATGTAGTGATTCTAATTCATTCGTACAAAGGTAGCAATTCTAATTCATTCGTACGAATGTAGCCATTCTAATTCATTCGTATGAATATTCTAATTCATTCGTACGAAGGTAGTCATTCTATTTTATTCGTACGAGCCATACTAATTCATTCGTAAGAATATTGCCATTCTAATTCATTCGTACTAATATAGTCATTATAATTAATTTATTTGTACGAATGAATATAGTAATTCTAATTCATTAGTACGGATATACCCATTCTAATTCATTCGTATGAAGATAGTCATTCTAATTAATTCATACAAACCATTCTAGTTCATTCGTACGAATGTAGCCATTCTAATTTATCTGTATGAATGTAGTCCTTCTAATTCATTCGTACGAATATAGCCATAGCCATTCTAAATCATTCGTACAAAGGTAGCCATTCTCATTCATTCGTATGAGCCATTCTAATTCATTCGTATGAATATAACCATTCTAATTCATTCATACGAACGAATATAGCCATTCTAATTCATTCGTACGTGCCATTCTAATTCATTCGTATGAATGTAGCCATTCTAATTTATTCATACGAACAAATGAAGCCATTCGATTTCATTCTTACGAATGTAGCCATTCTAATTCATGCATATGAAGGTACCCGGCCATTCTAATTTATTCGTGCGAGCCATTCTAATTCATTCGTACGAATATAGTTATTCTAATTCATTCGTATGTACGAATGTAGCCATTCTAATTAATTCGTACGAAGGTAGCTAATCTAATTTATTTGTATGAGCCATTCTAATTTATTCATACGAATGTAGCCATTCTAATTCATTTGTACGAACGAATATAGTCATTCTAATTCATTCGTATGAATGTAGCCATTCTAATTCATTTGTATGAAGGTAGCCATTCTAATTTATTCATACGAGCCATTCTAATATATTCGTATGAATATAGCCATTCTAATTTATTCGTACGAATATAGTCATTCTAATTCATTCGTACGAAGGTAGCCATTTTAATTCATTTGTACGAGCCATTCTAACGTTAACTCATTCATATGAATGTAGCCATTCTACTTCATTCGTACGAATGTAGCCATTCTAATTCATTCGTACGAAGGAAGCCATTCTAATTCATTCGTACAAGCCATTTTAATTCATTCGTACGAATGTAGCTTTTGTAATTCATTCGTACGAACGAATGTAGCCATTCTAATTTATTCGTACGAATATAGCTATTCTAATTCATTCGTACGAGCTATTCTAATTTATTCATACGAATGTAGCCATTCTAATTCATTCATACGAACGAATGTAGTCATTCTAATTCATTCGTACGAATATAGCCATTCTAGTTCATACGTACGAAGGTAGCCATTCTAATTCATTTGTACGTACCATTCTATTTCATTCGTACGAAAGTAGTCATTCTAATTCATTGGTATGAAGGTAGCCATTCTAATTCATTCATACAAGCCGTTCTAATTCATTTGTATGAATATAGCCAGTCTACTTCATTTGTACGAACGAATATTATAGCCATCCTAATTCATTCGTATGAGCCATTCTAATTCATTCGTACGAATGCAGCCATTGTAATTCATTCGTACGAACAAATGTAGTCATTCTAAATCATTCGTACGAATGTAGCCATTCTAATTCAATCGTACAAAGGTAGCCATTCTAATTCATTCCTACGAGCCATTCTAATTCATTCGTATGATTGTACCTATTCTAATTCATTCATACTAATATAGTCATTCAAGTTCATTCGTACGAAGGAAGCCATTCTAATTCATTCATACGAGCCAATCTAATTTATTCATACGAATATAGCTATACAAATTCATTCGTACGAATGAATATAGCAATTCTAATTCATTCATACGAATGTTGCCATTCTAGTTCATTCGTACGAAGGTATCCATTCTAATTCATTCGTTCAAGCCATTCTAATTTATTCGTACAAATGTAGCCATTCTAATTCATTCGTACGAACAAATGTAGCCATTCTAATTCATTCGTACGAATGTAGCTCTTCTAATCCATTCGTACGAATATAGCCATTCTAATTCATTCATATGAAGGTTGCCATTATAAATTCATTCGTACGAGTCATTCTAATTCATTCATATGAATATAACCATTCTAATTTATTTATACGAACAAATATAGCTATTCTAATTTATTTGTACGAATATTGGCATTCTAATTCATTCGTACGAAGATGACCATTTTTATTCATTTGCACGAGCCGTTCTAGTTCATTCGTACGAACTAATGTTGCCATTCTAATTCATTCGTACGAAGGTAGCTATTCTAATTCATTTGTTCTAATTCATTCATTCGAATGTTGCCATTCTAATTTATTCGAACGAACGAATGTAGCAATTCTAATTTATTCGTACGAATGTAGCCATTCTAATTCATTCATACAAAGGTAGCCATTCTAATTCATTTATACGAGCCATTCTAATTCATTCATATGAATGTAGCCATTCTAATTCATTCGTACGAAGGTAGCCATTTTAATTCATTTGTTTGAGCTATTCTAATTCATTTATACGAATATAGCTATTATAATTCATTTGTATGAACGAATGTAGCCATTATAATTCATTCGTACGAATGTAGCTATTCAAATTCATTTATACGAAGTTAGCCATTCTTATTCATTCGTACGAATGTAGCCATTCAAATTCATTTATACGAAGTTAGCCATTCTTATTCATTCGTACGAATGTAGCCTTTGTAATTCATTTGTACAAACACATATAGCCATTCTAATTTATTCGTACGATCATTCGTACGAAGGTAGCTATTCTAATTTATTCGTATGAGCCATTCTAATTCATTCGTACGAATGTAACCTTTCTAATTCATTCATATGAATATTCTAATTCATTCGTACGAATGTAGGTATTCTAGTTCATTCGTATGAGTCATTCTAATTCATTCGTACAAATATAGCCATTCTAATTCATTTGTACGAACAAATATAGCCATTCTAATTTATTCGTACGAATGTAGCCTTTCTAATTCATTCATATGAATATTCTAATTCATTTGTACGAATGTAGGTATTCTAGTTCATTCGTATGAGTCATTCTAATTCATTCGTACGAATGTAGCCATTCTAATTCATTCGTACGAACGAATATCGTCATTCTAATTTATCTGTACGAAGGTAGCCAATCTAATTCGTTCATACGAACCATTCTAATTTATTCATACGAATGTAGCCATTCTAATTCATTCGTACGAATGTAGTCATTCTAATTCATTCATACGAATGTAGCCATTCTAATTCATTCATATGAGCCATTCTAATTTATTTGTACGAATGTAGCCATTTTAATTCATTCATACGAACAAATATAGCCAAAATAATTTATTCGTACGCATCATTCTAATTTATTCGTTTAAACAAATTTAGCCATTCAAATTCATTCGTACGAATGTTTTATAGGAATATAGCCATTCTAAATCATTCGTAAGAAGGTGGCCATTCTAATTCATTCGTATGAGCCATTCTAATTCATTCGTATCAATGTAACGATTCTAATTCATTCATACGAACACATATTGCTATTCAAATTCATTCATATGAATGTAGCAATTCTAATTCATTCGTACGTGCCATTCCAATTCATTCGTACGAATGTAGCCATTCTAATTTATTCATATGAACGAATGTAGCCATTCGAATTCATTCGTACAAATATAGCCATTCTAATTCATACATACGAAGGTAGCCATTCTAATTTATTCGTACGAGCCATTCTAATTCATTCGTACGAATATAACCATTCTAATTTATTTTTACGTATGAATGTAGCCATTCTAATTCATTCGTACGAAGGTAGCCATTCTAATTCATTTGTATGAGCCATTCTATTTCATTCGTACAAATTGAGCCATTCTAATTCATTTGTATGAATGTGGCCATTCTAATTAATTCATACATAGGTAGCCATTATAATTTATTTGTACGAGCAATTCTATTTTATTCGTACGAATGTAGTCTTTGTAATTCATTCGTACGAACGAATGTAGTCATTCTAATTCATTCATACGAATATGGCCATTCCAATTCATTCGTACGAAGGTGGCCATTCTAATTTAGTCGTACGAGCTATTCTTATTCATTCGTACGAAAGGAGCCATTCCAATTCATTCGTATGAATGTTCTAATTAATTCATACAAATGTAGCCATTCGATTTCATTCGTACGAGTCATTCTAATTCATTCATAGAATGTAGTCATTCTAATTCATTCATACGAACAAATATAGCCATAATAATTGATTCATACCAATGTAGCCATTCTAATTCATTCGTACGAAGGTAGCTATTCTAATTTATTCGTACGATCCATTTTAATTCATTCGTATGAATGTAGCAATTATAATTCATTCGTACGAATGAATGTAGCTGTAAGAACTCTAAATTATTATTATATAAAATTATGCATAAATGACGTGGCGCCTGTATGAATATATATGTGATTATTTGGTGTGCTGGTAAAATAAGAACCCTAATCCTAATATGAACTAGATTAGGGTGCTTATATAAATATTTTAATTAATAAAGGTATATTTATCCTTTTTATCGAACTTTTTGGGTTGTCTTCATTTCTGGTTTGGGTTCACGTAAACCCTAGAAATGTTTTACGATAGGTTTGTTCGTATACTTGAGACATTCGCTTTGGTGCATCCCATGCGCCAAACAGACTTTTGTATGAAAAGTTATGACGATAGATAGTTCCAGAATAAATTTTCAGTGTGATTAATCGGGTGATTGAAACCTTGTGAAATTGTACCAGTGAGTTTGTCTCGCCAATACCTTCCCAACGGATATTTTTGGAGATTTGTTTTGACACACGATTAAAGAGTTGTGTCTTGATGTCCATTTTTATAATTTCCAAAATATAGGATGATGGGATGAGCGAAATATGACCAAACCCAAACCATTGGTTTTGACCTGTTGAAATCTTTCCAATGACAGATCTCACGTAGTTATCAGACATACGGTTTAAAAGTTATGACCGATTATCGTTTACGAGGCAATTTGCGATAGTTGTATTAGTGGGCCGAACTATGTGCTGGGTTGAATGGAACACCGTGAAGCGAACTTCACTCAAAGTCGTTGTGCCTGGTGCGCATGTGTGAATCCGGGTCGTGTAACCAACATGTGTGTACGAACCCGACCGTGGATATCGGGTTCGAGCATTCCTGACCGTTGATCTCATGATCATGGGACTATGAAATTATTAAATAGCAGTGGCTGTCTTTCTCTCCCCCACCGTTTCGATCTCCTGACCCAAGAGCCCAGCCCAAACATCCAGTCCCTTCACCCCTTGACCGTACCCATCATCAAATGGAAAGAGAGAGACTTGGAGAGAGTAAGAGAGGGTGTTGGAGAAATGGAGGGAGAGGGAAATGGAGATAAATGGAGAGAGAGAGAGGGGACCAGATCCACCAAAACCGGCCCCCTCCCATCAGCCAGTCACCCCTCTCCATCAACCCGTTGAAAACTCAGCCCCATTCCCATTTAAAAGGAGAAAGAGAGACATGAAGAGAGGAAGAGAAGCAGGAGGAGAGAGAGAGGAGAAAGAAGAGACGGAAAGAGAGAGAGAGGGAGGAACAGAGAGGGAGCAGAGAAGAAGAGACGAAGGTGCAGCACCCGTGAATCCGGGCTCCTCCTCCCCTGCGTGTCATTGGCGACCAGATGACGACCCCGAGCCCGACCTCCCAACCTCCGGTGAGCCCCTCTCTCCCCCTCGCCCATTTCTCTCATTTCAAGCACCTCCGGCGACGTCCGGAGTGGAGCACCACCGCACAACACCTCCCCCGATACGAGCCTCACCCTGCTTCCCCCTTTACATTTCGGTCCATTTCCCACCGGAGACAAGGTGGTTGGAGCACAACCCAAGCCATCCATGCGGCCGTCTATGACCGGAGCCCAAGCCCAAACCCATGCACCACTCACCTCCCGGCTCGCGTGGAAACTCCCCGGTAGCTCTCCTCTTGCACCCTCACCGGTTGGTGGTGCGGGGAGGCCGGTCGGACCTCACTAACAGTGCCGGTGAAGTGCAGCCCACCCCTGGTCTGCTGAAACAGTGGGTATAGGGGGTGACATGTTTTGAAAATTCAAAAACCTATAAGGGCATTTTTGTAAAATGAGTTTTAAATTAATAACTTAAGGGAGAGGTGATACTTTTACATACAAAAGGGGAGGGAAAACCTCAGTGACTCGCTTAAGTGACTGAGCCCGACCCGCCAAAGTGGTTGAGGTCCCACCACCATGCGATACACCGTTGTCGAAACTGTTTTAGCTATCGTTTCGCCGTCAGAAGTCAGAATCTGACGAAACTGACGGTAACGGACTCAATTTTCTGAAATCTACCCATTGACTATAGGTTAACCCAAAAACATATACAATTACCAAAATACCCCTATTGAGGGTCTATGTTCGATCGATTTTTCATCGACCTTAACTATGCGATCAAAACTCTGAACCTCACGAGATTAATGGCATCGGGTCCTGAATCCCGATACCCACCTATATGTACCACTGGAATCCAGTGGAGGACCCTTAGAGACTCAGGGTCTCACTTGACTCTTAAGTTGCGCCCTTCCAAAGGGCTGGTCCCACTTTTCTGGGGACAAGTCCCCGACCATGCACTAGATCTAATCATCTCACGGATCCCCGTGCTCTTGATCAATACTGATCCCCTATGGAGGGTGACCTGACCAATATCATAGTACCGAACACCTGTCAAATCTCCTATCGAGGGCAATTCAGTAATAGTGATCGAAATCGTCGCTAGTTGATCTCCTTGTGGACGGTGACCCAATAGTCTAAGTGTAAAGCTCTAATAGTTCCATAATGGCACCGTGACCTATTAACCCTAGCCTTCTGTGGTTCTTACATACGTATCTGGTTTTTCGGTTCCCAGACTAAAACGTGGAGTTCGATCGGTAGCACTCTATATCGGATCAGAAAAGGAGGAGCTTACTCGAAATCCAAGGCAAGCCCCTACTACACTAAGTTTTAGGTCTTTAAGTCTAGGATTTTGATTTTGGTATGTTAAGCCATGTTTAGGTTAAATGTTGAATTGCCATATAAATTAAGTTACAATAAAAGGCTATTTAGGCTTGTATTGCATCCAAAATAGGGTTGGTATTATTACATGTATAATTAGCTCACGTATGATTTAGGGTCGAAGGACCCACACTTAATCAGGGTCCAATGACCCAAGCCCTAATTGGGGTTTCACACAAGCATGACTAAGACGAATAATATTTGAGTGATAGATGATGTAATAACGTGAACTGAGGATATTGCTAGATTTATGATGTCTTGATTTAAGAGTAATCTACTACGTGAATTGAGGAGATAAAAATATAGATGACACCGAGATTAAAGATAATGACATAAAGATAGATACTACGACAAGAAATGATGACTCAAGCATACTAATGATGTCAGAATTAACAAATGATATATGAGTGATAGAGGATATCACAATAAGAATTGAGGGTATGCATTCCACGACTACGAAGGTATGTGAGATATGAATATTTAGGCATGTGATTTATGAATCTCTAGAGTATTTAACACATGAAAGATTAGGTTCGTAATTCCTGATGTATAGAGGATTGAAGTCAGAATAATTAGAAGATGAAATCCGTGATGATTAAGAGTTTGTAATCTATGATAAATAATGGCATATGAATTTGTGTTAATTAGAATATGTAATTCATGATAGTTAGTATTTGTAATACATGATAATTAGGGTCTCAATCCTTGATAATTAGGGTGCGTAATTGATGACGATAAGGGAAGTGTAATTCAAGATAATGAAGGGTTGGTGATTTATAATAATTAGAGGGTTAGATCTTTAATGATTTGAGGCTTTAGCAGTCTTTGATGATTTGAAGGTTTGACGATCCATGATGATTGATGGTTGGTAACCCATGATAAGTAGACGGTTGTGATAAATAATGCTTAAAAATATATAATTAGAGTAAATGATATCATGATCATACCTAAAGATATACGAATGCTAATAAAGATACATACATGTAAATGATGACATGAGATTAGGATAAATGACTTATGTTTGTTAGAAATGTCATGTTTCGGGTTTATGAATCTATAAATGTTTAAGGGCTAATAGCCCTATGATTGCTTAAGGGTCTATAATAACCCTACATTAAAATTGAGGGTTAATGACCCTATGTTGATTTTTAGGGTCCACGACCCGATGCTTGATTAAGCTGATAAGTATGTCGAAAGCTCGAATCGAGATGTTGAAAAACCGTTTAATCTAAGGACAAGCGTGGCTTCGGCCAGGGCTGATCTACGGGCATTCGTGCCTGGACTAGAAAGAATTAAACCACGTATCTACATACTTAGGCATGTGAAGTACGTGGTAGGTTCAATCCATGCATGCGGAGTGCTACATGACCATCGTGTGCGGGATGGGGGTCGATCCCATAATCGCACACGGATGATGGTCATGTAGTCGCATGCAAATAATTGAACCTACCACGTAGCACGGTTTCAACGAAGTTGAACCTACCGGGCGTCGTAATGGATTCATCAACCATGCAAGCCTTGTTATATTGATATAGAGTTTTATCAAATCCATGTCTAAACAATTCTTGAAACTATGTTTTGATGATTCTTCCATAATGAACGGTATGTCGCCACTGAATAAGAATGATTATGGATATAAGAGATAAACCCAGAAGTGTTTTCGAAAGATTTGATTATGGAAGAGTGAACTTCAGAGATAGAAGGATGAGTTGATCAGTACCGGATGATAGGACTGATACAGGCTATGCCTTGTGTGTGTGTGTTATACCCTTGTGTGTATGTATTGTACCCCTGTATGGATGTTTGTACCCGTGTATGTATATATTTGGCCCTCTGTTTGATTATATTGTGCCTGCTAGGATTCCAATATTTCCTAGGTGACAATAGGTCACCTAGCGTACACTTGTGTGTCTGTACTGTAACGTTAGAATCCATGTATCGCTTAGATGACAGTAGGTCATCTAATATCAAGTCGGGATCCCGTACCTATCCTTAGTATAAGGAATTTTGAAGCCATAGCAGAGTGTCATTGACACTAGTAGGCCAGTACTGCGGTACTGAGTCTTGGGGACCTGAGGGTCCTAGGTATGGCACTCGAGGAAGGTTAGTTGTTTTACCTGAGAGGCATACCTTTCCGGACACAAGAAAGTCCGGGGTTAGCGAATGCGTTGATCAGGCATGTCACTGGGAGTAGTGGTCCGACGAGTTGTTGGGAGGCGGGGCTTGGTCTGTATGACGCCGCTACCGGACCGTGGTTGTGAGGGCGCGAGTGCTCGGGAGTGTGCACCGTCGCGGTTTTTCCGGGTCGACGGGCCCGAAGGAAAGCAAGGGTGCGTCCTAGCTTTTGTGTTCTGTGGCTTCGGCAAGGTCCTTATCCTAAGTGTGTTAGTATAGTAAGTCCTAGCAGTGTTGACTAGGACTGATGTTGGATTTTGTTTTGTTGTTGAAAGCAAGATATAAAGATAACAATTGAGTTATTGGCGATCATGGATCGTATATTATTAATCATTACCCCTGTGGTGAAATGATTGGATATTGCAAATGGATATTGCAAATGCGACATAAAGAGATTAGTTGAGTATTGATGATCATAGACTATATATTTTGAATCATTGCCATTGTAGTGGAATAATTGGATATTATAAAAAGATATTGAACATGAGTGATTAAGGTTGAGTATCGTGGTATGGATTTGTATATTAACTGATGACCATAACTTGGTAATCAAAGAATCATTATGGTTAATGATAGTTATTCATAGATATTATGACTTATCATACTATAATGATCATATATATTTGATTGATGATCTAAGTATTTTTATTTGATTATTTCATCGTATGTTTAGTAGTACTCTTGCGTGATCAAGAAGCTGTCTCCTGTCCTTGTTTGGTTGGGGAGCGTGTTTCTTGATCACCAAGAGTATTCTTACAAATGCAAGAGATTTTAGGGGTGATCGCTGCGTCACTTCGTTCTTTTTCGAAGTGACTCAGGGTTTGGGAATTTTCATGTACCAAATTCAGGTACCAATGCTCGTGAGCATGGAGTAGGAGCGAAAGGATGCCAAGTTACCGCTGAAGCAACAATTTACCTTGAAAACTGGATCGATCGTGGAGTTTGGCGTGCCAGAGTAGGAGCAGAAGATGGAGCAGTCTACAACTGTTGAGAGTTGAGGGTTGTAATTAGTGTAGTGGAGTATAGAGGAGTCTTGTATATGATGCAATCATTGTAGAGAGTTGAACCGCAAAAGTTATCAGTTGTAATGGTACTCTTTTAGTGGAAATGAATTGAGGCGTTGATACCAGCTGCTCTCGTAGCGTAACTTGTGTGTGGGGCCTCCGGGCCAATTGAGCGGCTGTGAGGTTCTGTTCACCTTTACGGGCTGAGCTACGTGCTCCCGTGAGAGTATCACTCTTGCGTGACCTAGAGACGTGTCTCCTGTCCTTGTTTGGTTAGGGAGTACACTTTTCGTTCACTAAGAGTGATGCTCAGTCTCGACGGTCGAGTTATTCTTTTATCGCTCACAGTTATTTTTAATAAATAATAACAGGGTTTGATAAGACTCTTCAAAAATGTTCTCAAAATATTTTAACCTAATCTCCCTTGTTCTGTTTCAAAAAAAAAAAAAAATCACAATATTTCACACCCAGGGTTTTCCGCGGCCGAGAAAATCCGGGGCGTGACAGTAGCCCTTCTAATTCCTTCATACGAATATATCCATTCAAATTCATTCGTATGAAGGTAGTCATTCTAATTCATTCATACGAGCCATTCTAATTCATTCGTATGAATGTAGTCATTCTAATTCATTCGTATGTATGTAGTCATTCTATTTTATTCGTACGAAGGTAGCCATTCTAATTCATTCGTACGAGCTACTTTTATTCATGCATACGAATGTAGCCATTCTAATTTATTCATACGAACGAATGTAGCCAGGGGCGGACCTACATTGGGCCTAGGGGGGGCTCAAGCCCCCCCTCATTTTGGGAAAAAACAAAGTAAGTTATGCTTACCCCCTTAAAGTTTAACTCAAAAACACTTAACCGCTCTATAGTTTATTTTGTTCCAAATCACTCCCTAAAGTTTGAAATGTTAGCACAATACCCTTTTGTCAACTACTTGATTTCTCATTTGGCAATTATCTGATCGAGGCTGAATTGAAGGGGGGCAAAATGTTATTTTTTAACTATAGGGGGGTTAAATGTTTTTGATCTAAATTTCAGGGAGGAGCAAAGTGTAATTTATCAAAAAAATAATTCTAGCAAACTTTTGGTTGCCAACTTCACATGGAGGTGGTCATCACAGTCCCACCGGCCACCATCCTCCGCCAGTCAATGTCCACTGTCATGCCACCAACCCCCACCCCCACCGCCACATGGGCCACCCGTCGCCACCGGCCACCACCTTTGTCGACCACCACCCGCCGTCGCCGCCTGTATTGATGACTAATGGCCTGCCTCGCTGTTTGCTGACCACCGACGCCCACCACTGTCCGGCCAACACCCACCGCCGTCTGCCACCTCCCGCGCACGTGGCATCCTCGTAGAGTTCATCCCATGGCCCTTAGTATATAAGAATCGAGTGGGAATCAGGACCTATTTATAGGTTTTTGGGGGTATATATGAAATCTCCCCCTGCCAAAAAAAAGAAAAAAGAATCTGGTTTATTATTTACAACCCGTGCACCCCGATCAAGTCGGCCAATTATAGTTCCAAATTTTTGAAGGACTCTGAGGATCGAAATTCTCCTCCACTAGAGGCAAAATTCTAATAGGCCTTTTGTTGTGCGATCGAAAGGGTAGGGACGTTGTCACGCCACCTGCCGATGCCTTTGACTATGAGGCAGCGACTATAGTTTCTTTTTAATAATTATGCCCCCCCTGAAGGAAAATCCTGGGTCCGCCACTGAATGTAGCTATTCTAATTCATTCGTACGAAGGTAGCCGTTCTAATTCATTCGTACGAGTCATTCTAATACATTCGTATGAATGTAGCCATTCTAATTCATTCATACGAATGTAGTCAATCTAATTCAGTCGTACGAAGTTAGCCATTCTAATTCATTCGTACGAGCCATTACATTCACATGAATGTAGCCATTCTAATTCATTCGTACGAATACAGTCATTCTAATTCATTCGTACAAAGATAGCCATTTTAATTCATTTGTACGAGCCATTCTAATTTATTCGTACGAATGTAGCCATTCTAATTTATTCGTACGAAGGTAGCTATTCTAGTTCATTCGTACAAGCCATTTTAATTCATTCATGCGAATGTAGCCATTCTAATTCATTCGTATGATGGTAGCCATTCTAATTCATTCGTACGAACCATTCTAATTCATTCGTACGAATGTAGCCATTCTAATTCATTCGTACGAACAAACATAGTCATTCTAATTCATTCGTATGAATATATCCATTCTAATTCATACGTACGAAGGTAGCCATTCTAATTCATTCGTACGAGCCATTCTAATTCACTTGTACGAACGTAGACATTCGTACGAATGTAGTCATTTTAATTCATTCATACAAAGGTAGCCATTCTAATTCATTCGTACGAGCCATTCTAATTCGTTCATACGAATGTAGCTAGTCTAATTCATTCGTACGAACGAATGTAGCTGTTCTAATTCATTCGTACATAGGTAGCCATTCTAATTCATTCATACATAGGTAGCCATTCTAATTCATTCGTAAAAGACATTCTAATTCATTCGTACGAATGTAGCCATCTAATTTATTTATTTGAACGAATGTAGCCGTTTAAATTCATTCGTACTAATGTGATAAAAGGAGAACATGCCCTTTAGATGGGATTGATTTTTGTAAAAGTGATGATGACCTATCGACAGGGGCGGCCAAAGATATTTTATGGGTTGTACATAGTCCCATCCTTTGTTGCAACCCTCTTTGCACCCGAAGTATTGATTAACAAAGTTTACTCTTTGCAACCGCTACTCTCTTGGCATAACGGAGAGCTCAATCAGTACGTCTTTTGGAGTTGTGATCGTGGCGACCAGCTCGATCGTTGAGTGGGTGGGCCCCTCCAGATCCAAACCAATGTAACGGGATCTGGGCTACTGCCAGGTGGACGGTGGGCCCGGCATGGCCCGGTGAGTCAACGGATGATCCGAATCCGATTAAAAACAGTCAGGCCAATTCGAAGTGTAATCCGATCAAATTCGGATCTAGCTTGATCTAATCCAAATAAAATGCAATACATTTACTCAGCTCTTACAACGTATGTCATGCTTCGTCTGATGCAGAACCTAACCATCTAATTTCAATCGTCTTATTCCCAATTTAATCATTTTATTTTTACCGCGGGATCCGTGAAAACCAAAACCATTGGCCTGAGCTAATCAACTATTTAAATGTAGAAGTTAAGAGTTTTTATTTGATTGTTTCTGCTGTTTTGACCCTCCAGGCCTGTCAATGGACTAGATCAGGATCCAAATCCAAAAAACTCCGGATTGGGTACTAGTATTTTGCTCTGAGGCCCGTTTAAAAACGATCCGACCCGATTCAAACTATACATAAATTAAATTCGGATCTACCTGGATCCAATTTTAATCTGACCCATTGACAGGCCTAGGCATGACTGCTCCAAGACGATGCTGATTTTTACACTGAACACTGCAATTTTGCCAACCTGTTTGCCTACTTTCCTTTGCTGGTCGAGATTGTGTGCAACGAACGGCTATGATCGTGCCATGTAAAGTTGGCAAATTAGGTTGGCAGAAGAGCATTTTTCTTTCTGTTTTTTAGTAGTGGCTATAGACCTATCACTATTTGACACCTCACCTAATGGACCTGATTTCTCCATCTCATGTGAAAGCCATTTTTTTCCATCCTTAAATCATTGTTTTTTGGGTTTTTTTTGCAAATCGACCCTCAAATTAGGGCTAATTGCTATACAACCCTCGAATTAGACTATTTGCATATTAAACCCTACAAACCTGTTAAGTTTTACACATATACCACTCTAGTTAATTGACGTCCATATTAAAAGAATATTCTCATAATATTTTTTGATTGTTCGTTTGCTTCAAATATGGATTCTCTTGGACGAAACTACACTTAAGGATTTAAATGGTGAAATTAGTGGACGGGCGGTAAACAGTGATGTTGAGCGGTAGATGGTTGTTGGGTGGTAAGCAGTGGGTGGTGGCGGTGGTGTTGGAAGTGGGTGGTGGTGGTGGCTGCTTGGTGGGCAACGGTGGTGGAGGTGGGTTTGCGGTGGTGGTGGAGGTGGGTTTGCGGTGGTGGAAGTGGGTGATGGTGGTACATGGGTAGTATTGGAAGTGGGCGACAGTGGTGGAGGTGGATTTGCAGTGGTGGTGGAAGTGGGTGACGGTGGTGGAAGTCAGTGGTGGTAGTGGTGAGCGGTGGGCAACCGTGGTAAAGGTGGGTGGTGGTGGAGTTGGATGGTGGTGGGTGGTGGTGGTGATCATGGGCAACAGTGGTGGAAGTGGGTGGTAGTGGTGGCTAGGTGATGGTCGATGGTGTTGGAGGTGAGTGGTGGATGGTTGTGGGTAGTAAGCAATGGCGGTGTTGCCGGTGGTGGAGGTGGGCAGTCGTAGTGAAAGTGGGAAGTAGTGGTGGTGACTAGTGGGTGACGGTGGTGGAGGTGGTGGTGGTTTGGTGTGTCAGGCAGCGGTGGTGGTGGGCGGCGGTTGTGGCAGAGAGAGAGAGAGGCGTTAAGTTATTTAAGGACAAATTGATCATTTATTCCTGTGGTTAACTCTGAAACATGGTTAATTGACGAAAACGTAACAGATTGTAACGGAAGGTAGGGGTGCAACTTGGGTCGAGTAAACCCGAGAACCGAACCAACCCGAACCAAATGGGTCGGGTTGGTTCGGGTATTTTTAAATTTCGGGTTGGTTCGGTTCCGATATATCTTGACCCGACTAAATTGGGTCGGTTTTGGGTTAGGGTCGAGTAAACCTAAACCAACCCCCGGATCCTTATACTTGGTGTGCAACTCGGCCATTAGTTTAAACTCGGCCATTAGTTTAAACTAGGGATGCAACTCAGCCATTAGTTTACATGGGACCCATTGCACCCCATGGTTCAACTCGGCCATTAGTTTAAATCAGACCCATTGCACCCCATGGTTCAACTCGGTCATTAGTTTAAATCAGACCCATTGCACCCTATAGTTTCAATATGACCCGAGTTGCACCCCTAGTTTAAATCAGACCCGAGTACCAACCCGAACCAACCTGATTTGGTTTGGGTCGGGTTGGGTCAGATTTATATAGAATTTGGGTTGGGTCAGGTTAGAAAATAGTAGAACCGATAACTTTTTGGTCGGTTCCGGTTTGACTCAAATCCGAACCAACCCGACCCGAGTTGCACCCCTAACAGAAGGACTAGTGTACACAACTTACCATGTTCAAATATCAACTTTGAGGGGTTTATACATCATTAGCCCTAATGTCAGGGGTCGAATTATAAAAATTCCATGTCTAATTACTTTAATGTAATGATAATGTAATCTATTTTTTCACACAAAAAAGAAAGATATCTTAGAGATAGACATTTAATAGAGCTACAATACGTAAAATCCGACAACTAGATGGTAATTTAACTAGAGATAAGTTTTATACTAACCAGGCAGGGAAAATTTTCATTATCCCCTCACTACGTTATAATGTTACTTATTGGTGCTCATCGTTTTCCATTCTGAAGCTCAACCTTCATCATAGTTCCCCAACTGAACTATGGGATGGGGTCTAGCCCATTAGATAAGCCCTATTGATAACTAGGTTGGGGTAACATTAGTATGGTGACAGATGTGTTGAGCCGTATATTGCTTAAGGCAGAGCAAACAATTATAGTGAAGGACCTGATCAACATGGTAATACACATTGGACTTACACACCTACAATTTGCAGATAACACCATCGATCTTTATTAGCTGAGCGAACAGGACACATATCACAAACCTCAACCATTTGGGGTCTACTAGGTGGTTCGATAGAGGTGTTTGGATGTACCATGTCTTCTTTCCCCATCACATACCTAGGGTATCCTTTGCATGATACTGGTCTTCACAAAGACGATTTGCAACGACTTGTTTAGAGGATGGACACCATATATATTATCAGTCTGGAAAGACAAGCTGCTCTCTAAGGGGGTAGACTCGTCTTGCTCAACTCAGTCTTGACGGCCCTTCTCATTTACTATATGTTTATTTTCATACTACCATCTTGGATGATCAAATCTATATAATATGGCACGGCGCTTTCGTGCTGACTAGACAAAATGGCACCAAATGCTGACTAGATAAAAAAACGCTGACTAGACAATGCTGACAAGACAAAAAAATAGAAAGAGAGTCCAGCTCATTTTTTAAAACAGAATTTTATTGCTCCTAAATAATAAAAAAGAAAACCCAATAGCCCAACCTCCCCATATCAGGAAACCCTCACCTCGACCCACCGTTCCCGCCCTTCATCGCAGCGTCTCCCCCGATTGGACCCCTCAACGCACCCCTTCCCCCTCGAGCTGCCCCGCCTCTTCCGCGCGAGATGATCGCCCACCTCATTATCCGCCCTTCACGCCCCACCCTTCATGCCACCGTCAGCGCGCGGCCTTCACACCCCCCTTCACACCCTCCTCTTCCCCAGATCGGCCCCCCCTCATCACGCCGTCCTGAGCGGCGCCGTCCCGAGCGAGATGATCGCCCCCTCATCGCACCGCCTGCTTTTCACGCTCCCCTCATCGCGCCTCTCCACCTGCGGATCCCACTCACCCTCTAGCACGCGATCCTCTCCATCCTCCCCCTCAATCTCCCCTTGATCCTCGCCATTTTCTCCTCCATAATCAACCCCGGCATGAAAAGGATTAAGCCGTCGTCCGTAGAGAGAGAACAGAGAGGAGATGAGGAGAAGAGAAGTCGATCGCCTTCCCCTCTGTCTACCCAGGTAGGTCGCAGCCCCCCCTCCTCTCTCTCTCTCTCTCTAACTCGAATTTTTTTTATTTGAATTTTTTAACCGATCGCATAGCAGAAGAGAAGCTAATCATGTTCTACAGCCCTCCGTCGACCCAGGTAGATCGCAACACTCCCCTCCCCCTATCTCAATTTTTTTTTTTTAAGTCAATTGCAGCCCACATCTGATTTTTTCTATAGAGAGAAGCCAATCGCCATTTTCTCCATCTCTCTAACTCGAAATTTTTATTTTTGATTTTTTTAGCCGATCGCATTGGAGAACAGTAGCCCCCCTTTGTCAAATTTTTTCTGTTTTTTTTTATGTGATCGCCTTCCGCAGCCCCTCCATGCACAGTTCTCACTTTGATTCTTTCAGTTCTGATATTCATGGTTTCTTTTTCTATTTTTTGTTGGATTTTTGCAGAGGAGGATGGGTGAATGGAGATGCAGGAGATGAGAGGCTTCAAGATAAGATTCCCAAGGTTCGAACCGCTCAGATCTATCTCTGATTTTTTCAAGGTTTTGATTTTTGTAAGGACGATGAGGGAATGGAGGTGTTGGGACGAATAGAGCTCTGTTTTTTATTTCTTCTTCTTCTTCTGTTTTTTGTTGGATTTTTTCACAAGAGGATGTGTGAATGGAGATGCAGGAGATGGGGAGGATTCGAGATGAGATTCTCAAGGTTCTAACCCCTCAAATCTATCTCTGATTCTCTTAAGGTTCTGATATTTGTTATAGGAGGTTGGGGAATGGAGATGAAGGAGATGGGTAGGCTCCCAAGAATTCTTCAGTTTCTAACTCTTTATTTATTTATTTTTTTTTCCCATCTCGGGATTGCAGCATCATCAAAGAGAAGACATCTGGATTCTAAAAATTAAACATTCACATTTCCTTCAAGGCTGTGTCATTCATCAAGTACACCAATTTTGCATTTCTCATCGAGAGCTTTTCTCCAGCAAAGATGGTGCGGATTCTTCCAAACTCTATGCATTCTTCCAATTTTACCTTAAAAAGAACTTATCATTATTTTGCAAGATTTGATGGTTTTTTGCATGATTTTAAAAGCTTATCGGAATTGAAATCTGGGTTCTAAAAATTATAGGGAAAAAAATATCTGATGCTTAGTTCTAAAAATTTGATGTTTCAAAAAAATCTGATGCTTCAAAAAAATCTGATCTTAAAAATCTGATGCTTCAAAAATACTAATGCTCCAGTTCGAATGCTCCAGTTCTAAAAAAAATCTGATGCTTCAAAAATTGAAAATCTGATGCTCCAATTCTAAAAAAATATGATGCTCAAAAAATATGTTGCTCCAATTCTTAAAAAATCTATGCTTCAAAAAATTTGATGCTTCAAAAAAATCCGATGCTCCAAATCAATAGCCCGAAGGTTAGACGACTGAAACCTGCCTTTTTTTTGTTTTTCCATTTCCTTTTTTATTTATTTTTCCTTCTGTTCTTTCCTTTCTCCTTTTCTCGATTTGCTCACAACCCCCCCCCCCCCCAAACTATTATCTGGGTTTTTTCTCATCCTTTCGTAATCTCTGTTTTTTTTTTTGGGTAATGCGTGTAAAGGTCCCTGGCAAAGAGATCGGTTTAGCCTAAGGATTGACAAGACATTCGATTCACGGTTTGGTGAATCAATCAATTATTTTTGGTTTTTTTTATCTCATGCATTCATTTGTTTTTTTGAATTGGAATTATTATCATGAAGAAATGGAGATTGATGTGTAGATATCTATGGGGAAGGTCTGCATGTGTAATAGTTGGATTTATCCTTCTACGTTTTAGTATTTGATTTTTTGGTTAATTCAATTTTTTGATTTAGAATGTTCCTGTTGGTTTTGTTTTGTATTAATGCTGAAACCAATGTTTGTCTTTCAGCAAGATTGATATGGAGAAGGAAGAAGATGTCATGACCCATGAAGCGCTGCTATGTCCCAGCACCCTTCAAATGAGGTTGGTTTATGGGTTTGGTGAATCAACAACTATTTTTTTTCCTTCAATTGTTTAGTTTTTTTTTGTTTGCTCATCCATTCATTTTTAAAAAACTGGTTTGCTTTCTAAGAAGACAGAATCTATGAAGAGCCTATAAGCACTTCCTTCGTTGAGAGGATGAAAGGTTTGAGTAGTTTGGATAGTTAGAGGAAGCCAAGTCTTCGGAGGAGCAATAATTACGACACATACACTCAAAATTCATTTGGTGCTCTCTCTCTCATGAGGTTTTTGATGCTCTTTTTTTTTTGGTTGATGCTCATGTAGATCTGAATCCCATGAGAGCGATCTGAGGTTAGATGCGATTGAGGGGATCGTTTCTCCAATTGAGGTAGCGCGATGAGAGATCTTCGAATCTTTGTAATTTTTATTGCTTTTTGCCTGTTCCGTGATTTAATCTCATGGTTCTCCATGTTTGTTTGCAGCTTACTCTTAGACAGATTGTAAGGAGGAAGTGGATGATACCATATTCAATGACGTAAATATGTGATGCCGAATGACTGCATCTTTGTTCTTATGATTGTATATTGATTCCTGCATGCCTCTTTCTTTTTTTGTGAAAATTGATCCTGGGTTGTAGTAGTTACAACCCTATACTTCTTGCTAAAACGAGAAGATGAGGTTTCTTAAAAATTTATATCCGAGGGATTTGTTTTTTTTTTTTTGAAGGTGTTTCTGCTTAAACAGTGGATGGTTATTTGTTCTTTTTTATTTGAAGGTGTTTCTACTCAAACATCTGTTTCTTTGCCTGTCGGTTTGGACTGAGTGCGATGCACGGGTCGTGTATGGGTGCAACGGATGGCTGTGACTTGGGGGGTAGACGATGGGGTAGATAAATGGGGCAGAAGATTTGGGTTCGGGGGTTGGGGGGTCGGGCGAGCGGGGGTGGGGTGGTGGTTGCTTGCTTTGTGCCAATCGGGGGGTGTTTTGCCGCCAAAGGTGACCCGTTGCATTGATGGCAGGTGTGTTGCCGCCGAAGGCGGCCCGCTGCAGTGCCGACAAGCACGGGCATGCACTAGTCCATTGATAAGTGAAGGACAAAATTCTTGTGGAAAGGAGCACAAGGGCATCAGAGAGGTGTTCCATTGGTTCATTGTACGACGGCATGCCAATGGAACGAGGCGGGAGGTTTGGGCATTCTGGAGATTAAGGGGGTGTTTGGTATGTGGAACAGTTGTTCCCCTTGATCCTCTTCCAGAAGGGGTTATTACCGTCAATTACTATTTTCAATGCAATTTAATGGTCCAGCTCTTCTGTTGGTACAGAAACTGCAGGAGTGAGATTTTTTAGTTCCCAAGTCCTTCATTCCACCGGAACAATTACTAACCGTTAATTTCAAATCAGAAAATTCAGAATGGAAATAGACTGTTCCGGAATGATGCCAAACACCCCTAAATGTCTCAATGTAGAACTACTTTGAAGGGTGTTTTTTTCATACACTTATGGAGCAAATTGATCAAGGGTACATATTATAGAAGGAAGAAACCATTGGACTTCACCATAAGATCATTATGTAGAATATCTCATTTTTTGAAGAGGAGCTTTGGGTACGGGAGAGGTTTTCAGTGGTAGGATACGGTGGCACGTAGGAGATGGTCTTACTTTGGGTTATTTTGACTTTGTTCCCCAAATTTTGCCTTGAATTAGACTTTACCCCCCATTTTTCATTAATTAGACTTTACCCTCAAAAACTAACTTTTCCGTCAGCACACCATCTAAGAGAAAGGGTGAGCTGACGGATGTTGGGTATTCTACTCTATGAAGACAAGCAAATGATGACTAGCAGAATATAGAGATGTTACAAATCTAGTGCAAAAAGTATTTGAACAAACTATAGGGGTTTAGCATGCAAAGTTGAGCACAACAATCAAACAAGGTTTAGGTTGTCCTAAGGTTGTCTACAGATATGGCGAATAGGTGGGAGGAGGAAGAAGAACAAGGTACTTAGCAGTAGTCGAGGCTTGTGCTAGCACAATGCCCTGAAAGCTATTTCGCCACCTCGGTAGGTGCTTCAAGGCCTCCGAAGAACGCTCCTCAGGGTACAACGACTGGACTCCTCTTCAGCACCGAAGGGAACCCCTTTGGGACTCTCAGCGTACTCCAGACACTCCAGACAGGAACAGAATCACGAACAAGAAAGAAAAAAGAGAGAGTGGAGAGAGCTCTTTTCTTGGTGTGTGTTCTGGCTTCACAGGACCCTCTCTTATATAGAGGTCCTTAGCCATAACGTCCCCACACTCACAGCCCATTGCATGCAACACACTGATGAGCATTCACTGCTCTGTCAGGTGAAACGGTTGCATGTGACAGTGCAGAGGTCCAGGTTCAATGAACCTAGCTCAGCCTCGTGAAGAGTGTAACGGAAGGAATAAATCTCCATTAAAAAATTAAAAATAAAACCCAGTGTAAAAGAAGGCCCGAAGCCCGAAGCCCATTCACGTCCACGCGAGCCGTGGCCTCGGCCCGTGCCCGTGCCCGGCCCGGCTCGGTGCGCGCGCGCGTGTGTGGTGGGCTATGGCCTGGCTCTTGGGAAGCTACAAAGCCCAATGAAGGGAGTTCCATTATAAACGCATTAAAAGATCTCCCCACGGGCAATATGGGACTAAACCAAAAAACCGATTTTTTCATTATTCTATCAAAACCAATTTTTGTAACAATCCCCCACAATAATGAAAATATCGAAAAACAAATCGAAAGAAGTAGTCTGGAGTACTTATAAGAGTATGTATAGACATAAGGTGTCTTTCGACTTGAACCTTTGCTTAGTGTAGACTGCAGGACTTACTAGCTGACAGTGAACTTACGTCTTGAACTGTACAGCTATATATTGTAAGTCTAGTCGACAAGTCTCACCCATACTCTCATATACATCATAGAGTCCCATGCGGTTGTGCTCTTTATGGCCATGAGCCTTCCCCAGTTTTCTTGAGTGTTCTAGAGAATTAGCCTCAATTCTCATAGAAGCGGCCACACTTCTACACTCATATAGGTGCTTACTATCAGGAGTGCTCTGTATCTATACACCCCACTGGTATGCCAGCTATAGTTAGCATTAAGAGTCTAAAACTCAGCCTCTCAGCGATACAGAATGTACTATCACATCATAGGGAGGGGAGATATTTGATAGCACCCCCACAAATCCCTCGAATAACTTGTTTTCCCATTGAACCTCGATCTTGGGATCTTCAATCACGTAGGTTGGGTTACCGTTATCGGAGACTTATTTGTTTATAGGCCTCAGCCCCATCCCCCTCGATGTACTTAGAACTAACTCTCTAGCTAGTCCTTTAGTTAAGGGATCTGCTAAATTATCCTTTGACCTAATATAGTCAATAGTAATTATCCCATCTTTCAACATCTGTCGAACAGTGTTATGTCTACGACGAATATGTCGTGACTTTCCATTATAGGAGTTATTCCTGGCCCTCATTATAGCTGCTTGGCTATCACAATGAATTAGGACATCAAGAATAGGCTTTGGCCAAAAAGGAATATCCATAATGAGATTCCTTAGCCATTCACCCTCTTCACTAGCTTTATCTAGGGCTATGAACTCCGACTCCATAGTGGATCGGGCAATGCATGTTTGTTTGGATGATTTCCAATAAATTGCACCCCCTCCAAGGGTAAACACATACCCACTAGTGGATTTGGTTCCTGAGGAATCCGTAATCCAATTAGCATCGCTGTATCCCTCTAGGATAGCTGGATACCTACCATAGAAAATGCCATAATCTAATGTATGTTTTAAGTACCTTAGAACTCGGATTAGAGCATCTCAATGCTCTTGGTTAGGGTTAATAGTGTATCTACTAAGTCTACCTATCGCATAGGCAATATCGAGTCTCGCGCAATTCATGATATACATGAGACTGCCAATTACCCTAGAATATTCTAGTTGTGATACACTAGGCCCTAAACTCTTCTTCAGGTGTACTGAAGGATCATATGGCGTTCAGGTCGACAATCAAAATGACCAAACTTCCTAAGCACTTTCTCGATATAGTGAGATTGATATAGAGTTATGCCATTGGAATCTCTCTTAATTTTGATTCCAAGATAACATCTGTAGCTCCTAAGTCCTTCATATTGAAGTGCCTACTCAAAAAGTCCTTGGTCTTGACCACTACTTCTAAGTTGGTTCCAAAAATCAACATATCATCTACATAGAGATATATGACCACACAAGTCAAGTTATTGATCTTAGTGTAGATACATTTATCTGATTCATTAATTCTGAACCCACTTGAAGTTAACACATGGTCAAACTTCTCGTGCCATTGTTTTGGAGCCTGTTTGAGACCATAAAGAGACTTTTTTAGTCTACAAACCTTCTTCTCCAAACCTTGCACTATGAAGCCTTCGGGCTGATCCATGTAGATCTCTTCCTCTAATTCTCCATTTAGGAATGCAGTTTTTACATCCATCTGGTGAATTACAAGGTTATGGATAGCAGCTATAGCTATAAGCAACCTAATGGATATAATCCTAGTCACTGGTGAGTAGGTATCAAAGAAGTCTACTCCCTCTCGCTGCTTATATCCTTTAGCTACTAACCTAGCCTTATATCTTTCTATTGATCCATCTGCCCTAAGCTTTTTCTTGAATATCCATTTACATCCAACTGTTTTACAACCAGGAGGTAGCTCAACTAGCTCCCAGGTGTTATTGGATATTATGGACTCAAGTTCACTATTTATAGCTTCCTTCCAAAAGATAGAGTCAGCTAAGGTCATGGCTTCATTATAACTAGTTGGATCCTCTTTCACTAGATATGTAATGAAGTCAGGCCCAAATGAAGTACCAGTACTAGCTCGCTTGCTCCTTCTAGGTTCGATCTCTTCATTATCTGAAGAGTCATCCCTCTGTCTAGGAGCAGGCCTCTCAAGCGTACTGGGCTCCTGAGGTTTTTCAGACCTCTCTCTACAAGGAAATCGATTTTCAAAAAATTCGGCATCCCTAGTCTCGATGATGGTATTATCATCTATGTATGGGTTTTCAAAATGGATTACTAAAAACCTATACGCATTACTGTTCTGGGCATATCCTATGAACACAGAGTCAACTGTTTTAGGACCTAGCTTGGTCCTTTTAGGGTTAGGTATGGATACCTTAGCTAAACAACCCCATACTTTGAGGTGTTTATAGGATGGCTTCCTACCTCTCAGAATCTCATAAGGAGTCTGCTCAGATTCCTTAAATGGGATCCTATTAAGAACATGTGCTGCTGAGAGCACAACTTCCCCCCACAGGTTCGTAGGTACCCCTGAACTGATCATCATGGCATTGATCATGTCCTTTAAGGTCCTGTTCTTCCTCTCAGCTACTCCATTAGACTGAGGGGAATATGGAGCAGTGGTCTGATGAATTACACTGTTGTCTTCACAAAATTTAGTGAATTCTCCGAACTCATATTCACCTCCTCTGTCCGACCTTAGGACTTTGATCCTCTTCCCTAACTGGTTTTCTATCTCAGACTTATAGGATTTAAACTTGGACAAGCTCTCGTCCTTACTCTTAAGGAGAAAGATTGAACAATGTCTGGAACAATCATCAATAAATGTGATGAAGTACTTGTTCCCTCCTCTCATAGTGTAACCTTTAAGGTCGCACACGTCTGAGTGGATCAAGTCTAGGGTTTCTAGGCTACGCTCTATACTCTTAAAAGGTTTCTTGGTATATTTAGCCTCTACGCATATGCCACACTTTCCATTTGAGGATGGAACACATTTAGGTACACTACCTAAGTTAACTAACCTTTTAAGGGTTTTAGAGTTAACGTGTCCTAGTCTAGCATGTCATAGATCAAAAGAATCACACAAGTAGGCAGAAGAAGATATTTTATTATCATTATTGAAAGAGGTTACATTCAGCTTAAATAAGCCCTCATCAAGATAACCCTTTCCCACAAAAGACCCTCCCTTAGTCAGGACAAATTTGTCCGACTCAAATACAAGCTTGTAGCCCTTCTTGCTCAGCATTGCTCCGGAGACCAGATTCTTCCGGATGTCTGGGACGTGAAGCACCTCCTTCAGAGTCAGAAGATTTCCAGAGGTGAACTTCAGAATCACATTCCCTTTTCCAGCAACTTGAGCAACTGAGGAGTTCCCCATGTACAACGACTCTCCTTCTTCTGCAGGTGTGTAGGTGGAGAAGCAGCTCTTCGACCCACATATATGTCGGGTAGCTCCCGTATCCACCCACCAGTCTGCAAGGTTGCTGACTAGGTTGACCTCCGTCACCACTGCTGAGAAGTAGCCGCTCTGTGCCACGTTCGTCTCGGACTTGTTCTTTGGCCGATTAGCTGCATTGAAGCGGCACTCCCTAGCCAGGTGACCTGGCTTGCCGCAAACGAAGTAGTCTCTCTTCGGCTTCTTTTTGAACTGGGGCTTGGATTGCTTGTTCTTCTCCCAGGGCTTAGGAGCAAGAGCCTTCTTTTTGGAAGACTTCCCCTCCACGAGGTTGGCCTTTCCTTTTATCATAGAGGCTCTCTCCCTTTGCTCCGACACTCGATTGTCCTCCTCTATACGGATTCGGACAACAAGGTCTTACAGGGTCATCTCCTTCTTCTTGTGCTTCAAACTGTTCTTGTACTCCTTCCACGAGGGAGGCAACTTCTCTATGATAGTTGCTACTTGGAATCCCTCGCAGATTTTGTACCCCTCAGCAATGACCTCATAGATGATAATCTGTATCTCCTCAAGTTGGGAGACTACAGATTTCCCATCTTCCATCTTGAACTCCAACAGCTTCTCGACCACAAACTTCTTCGACCCGGCGTCCTCTGTGGCGTACTTCTTCTCTAAGGAGTTCCACAGGTCTTTGGCGGACTTGCAGGTGAAGTAAACATCATATAGGTCGGGGACAAGGCAGTTGAGGATATAGTTCCTACATAGATAATCCTGCCTCTCCCAGGAGTCTAAGTCGGTTTGGTTAGATGAGCCATCATCCTTAGAGATAAGGGTAGGCTTCTCGGAAGAGATAAGGTTGACAACCTTAAGGACAGTTAGATAGAACCTAAGTTTCATCTACCATCTCTTAAAGTTCTTCCCATCGAATAGTTCAGGCTTCTCACTAGACTTGCTAGGTTTTCTCTCCAACTCAGTAGTCATCTAGGAAGAGTTCCTTTTGAATTTTTAAAAATTTGACGGCCAGGTCAGCTCTAGGAAGGAGGTGGAGCACTTGGCTCGCTTAAGTACCAAGCTTCCTAGGGCAATTTAATGCTGGTTTGTCAAGCTTTCCTCGACACCGTCAAACTTATGAAAAATTAAAGAAATTCTAACAGTTAACAAGAGACTAGATCGAAACACTCTCGTATTGGATCTAGATCTAAACGGAATAGAATAGAATGAAAAATAGCTTTCAGTTGTTGGGTATTGTACTCTATGAAGACAAGCAAATGATGACTAGCAGAATATAGAGATGTTACAAATCTAGTGCAAAAAGTATTTGAACAAACTATAGGGGTTTAGCATGCAAAGTTGAGCACAACAATCAAACAAGGTTTAGGTTGTCCTAAGGTTGTCTACAGATATGACAAATAGGTGGGAGGAGGAAGAAGAACAAGGTACTTAGCAGTAGTCGAGGCTTGTGCTAGCACAATGCCCTGAAAGCTATTTCGCCACCTCGGTAGGTGCTTCAAGGCCTCCGACGAACGCTCCCCAGGGTACAACGACTGGACTCCTCTTCAGCACCGAAGGGAACCCCTTTGGGACTCTCAGTGTACTCCAGACACTCCAGACAGGAACAGAATCACAACAAGAAAGAAAAAAGAGAGAGTGGAGAGAGCTCTTTTCTTGGTGTGTGTTCTGGCTTCACAGGACCCTCTCTTATATAGAGGTCCTTAGCCATAATGTCCCCACACTCATAGCCCATTGCATGCAACGCACTGATGAGCATTCACTGCTCTGTCAGGTGAAACGGTTGCATGTGACAGTGCAGAGGTCCAGGTTCAATGAACCTAGCTCAGCCTCGTGAAGAGTGTAACGGAAGGAATAAATCTCCATTAAAAAATTAAAAATTAAAACCCAGTGTAAAAGAAGGCCCGAAGCCCATTCGTGTCCACGCGGCTCGCGAGCCGCGGCCTCGGCCCGAGCCCGTGCCCGGTTCGGCTCGGCACGCGCGCGCGCGTGTGTGGTGGGCTATGGCCTGGCTCTTGGGAAGCTACAAAGCCCAATGAAGGGAGTTCCATTATAAACGCATTAAAAGATCTCCCCACGGGCAATATGGGACTAAACCAAAAAACCGGTTTTTTCATTATTCTATCAAAACCAATTTTTGTAACAAAATAAATAAAGTTTTGGAGGCTGAGCTAACGGAACAGTTAGTTTTGGGGGGTAAAGTCTAATTAATGAAAAGATGGGGGTAAAGTCTAATTCAATGCAAAATTTGGGGGCAAAGTCAAAATGACCCTCTTACTTTTCGTTTTTGGAAGGATAGATGGTCCCCCCACTTCACATTGGCTTCTTCCTATCATATCATTTTTGTGTGGGCATCTGATCTAGATGGGCTGATATTTTTCCCCTTGTCTTAAATCTACCTTCACTCACTCCTCTTTTGTGCCCATCAGGGTTTATAGAATTGCTTTCCTCTAGGTCCTTTCTTCGGGCACAAGTTCTTGCCCTAGGTTAAGACACCTTTTATAGCCTGTTTGGTTCACTGTAGCTAGAACACATGTGTGTAGCCGTAACTGTTGTAGTTGTAACACTAGACGTAAGTTCGATCGAAACAGCGCTAAGCTTAAGTCAACAAATACACGGGCACTACGTTGAGTACTCCGAATCTTTGGCATCGAACATACTCCCGAGTTATGTAAGAACTCATGCTCCTGTGCCTCGCCACAGTTAGTCCGGTTCGGGTTGCGACATGGCTGACTAACCTGCAATGGTACAAAGTTATGTGCCTTAGACGTAGGTTCGACCAAATCGGCTCTAAGCCTAAGTTAACCGATATATGGGCACTACGCTGAGTACTCCGAATTTTTGGCGTCGCATATGCTCCCGAGTTATGTAATAACTCATGCTCCCGTGCCTCACCATAGTTAGTCCGATTCGGGTTACGACACAGTCGGCTAACCTGCAACGGTACAAAGCTACGTGCCCTAGACGTAGGTTCGACCGAAACGACTTTAAGCATAAGTCAACTGAGATACGGGCACTACGTTGAGTACTCTGAATCTCTGGCGTCGCATATGCTCCCGAGTTTTGTAAGAACTCATGCTCCGGTGCCTCGCAACAGTTAGTCCGGTTCGGGTTGCAAACGGTTGGCTAACCTGCAACGGTACAAAGCTTGTGCCTTAGACGTAGGTTCGACCGAAACGGCTCTAAGCTTAAGTCAACCGATATACGGGCACTACACTGAGTACTCTGAATCAAGCTGACTCGAGCTCTCTAATGCTAACCAGGTTAGGCAGGTCGTGGACCTGTCCCGACAACTCAGATCCCCGAGAAGACAAACTTGATTGGCGGCAAGGCAACAGCGAGCCATCCTTGGGCGAGGAAACATCGAAGGATGTTCATAACGGCCAGAAGACCTCGGCGGACTTCCAGGGGTTTGCTAGGCTGGTCGATCCTGATGATATATCGTCCGTTACGATCGTGGGTCGCTCATGATTAATCAGGGACCCACGATCCACGGGAGCATAAAAGTAAAAATATGAAATACGTCCGATCGTAGGGGACCCGCCGTAGTAACCCCGAGTTTCTCGAAGGAAATCTCGCACATGCACGAGAAGAATGCGCACACGTATGAAACCTATAAAAGAACCCCGCCCCTTCATGGGCAGGTAAGCAATCTTTTGCTCCTGAACCCTAGACCATGCTTGTTGTTGCTCCCTAACCTTCCTTGACATGAGCATCGGAGGGGCCTTGGTTCGTAGGTGAGCCTCGGTCTTTTTGTAGGTACCGCGGGAAGGAGGTAGAGACGATCTTGCTTCATCTGACGATCGGGTATGGCCGACGGGATTCCCCCTCAACATATAAAATTGCAGTATGATCATTTAGCACATGTAAATAAGCAATGGTTCAAAATTGGCACAAGATCACATAGAGAATGCATTAAAATATTATTATTTGTATCATGTATGGAGCAAGTTGCAAAACCGTCCAAATCTGTAAAATCTAACCATATCGATGTGTTCGCAACGGTCCAATTAGCCAAGATCCATATATGGATTGACCAAATCAGGCCCTGATCGGCCCCAGATCACTGAAATCAAACGAACCCTGAGCCTGCTTGATCCTATGCTCAGGTCTGCCCCAACCTGGGTTCGGGTCTGGATCGGCTATGGGCCTGGACCTAGCCCGGGCGGCCTGAACCTGCGGGTCGGGCGGGTCTAGAGCTGTCGGGCCCGGGAGTAATAAATCCGGGTCTGAGTTATAAAGTCGGGTCAGCTATACAAATATTAACGGGTCGGGTTTTAAAATCCAAATAAAACAAAAAAACTGGGTTTTAAGTAATCGGGTCTCCCTTCAAAATAAAAAAGTAATCGGGTCTAAACCCAACTAAAATAAAACCGGGTCGTAATGCCATCGGGTTTGCATTAAGGCTTTTATGGTCGGGTTCAGTCTCAGTCGGGTCCAGTAATTTAAGTGGCAAACTGGTTTAGTTGTACTCGGTTTTGAAACCCAATAACATAAAACCCAACCCCACGCGCACAGTAGCCACCACCGCGCCGCTGGTCACACGCGCCGGCTGGAACCACCGCCCATGTGCGCAGCCCGCCGTCGTGCTTGCGCGCAGCCCGCTGCAGCTCGTGCGCTGCTGAGCACCCGCAAATCTGGCTGTCGGTGACGATGTGCGATGCTCGAAGCCCGCCGGTGCTGATCTCGCGCGCCGCCCTCAGTCAAATTCGAGCATCCTGTCGTCGCCCTTGCGCGCAGCTGCTGCCGCTCGGACGCTGTTGTGTGCAGGCTGCCGCCGGGATCGAAATCCAGAGGCCGGTGAAAGGGGAGGGGAAACTAAACCCGGGACTCTGATGGGATCGAGATCCCATGGCCAAAACAAGAAGGAAGACAACAAATGGATACCCCCGATTAGATCTGATCTGGTCGTCCAAGAAAGACGAACAAGGTCTAAATGTGACTATGTGAGACTAGATTGAGGTCTAAACCTTGATGTGAGACTCAATCAATAGGCTGAGATCTGATGGAAAAACCGCACCGGCTCAACCACGAAACCGACGATCTTTTTCCCGTGAGATGAATCAAAGAGAGCAAACAACAATCCAATCACAAATGCAAAATAAATCTATATAACATGGCACGGCGGTCTGCATGCTGACTAGACAAAACGGAACAAATGCTGAGTAGACAAAAAAGAACAATGATCACAGCCATCCGTTACACTGAAAAGCCAAAATGAAGGTGTGATGGACGACATGTCATCGTCTTTAGCCCGAGAGATACTGCTGAGATTGAGAGATGATCCCCCCAAATCGCGCCTACAGTTCAGAATCCAGATCCTCTCCCATATGGAATCCTCTCTCTCTCTCTCAACCCGCGATCATCTCTCTCTCCCCCTCTCTCGCGCGCGCGTTCACTCCGGCCTCACCTCCCTTATTTACTGCTAAGATTGAGAGAACCTCCCCTCCAAATCGAGCCTACCGCTCAGTCGATCCTTTCCCTACCGCTCAAATCGCCCATCTCTACCTGCCGCTCAGATCGCACACCCCCCCATCACTCCCCCTCTCCCCCGCCGGCCCCTCGCATCCCCTTTCACGCCCCCCTCTCCTCGCCGCTCCATCTCCCCACCGGATCCTCCTCCGTTCCGAAAACGCCGTCGCACCGGCTCGCCGGTGGATTGCCACCTCTCTTCCGGTTGCTCTCTTATCCGCCATGGAAGCGCACCACGCAAACCTCGGTCGACGAACGGTAAACCCCTCTACCTTCTAATCCGACCGTCTCCTCTTTCTTAACCTGTAATCTTCTCTATCCCCCCTCGGCCCCTCCCCACAGTTGGAAGAGATTCGTCAAAAGCACGCTGCTGAGAGATCGCACAGAGCGTCTTCTGGTTCGGATCTGGAAGTTTCGAATCCATACGGTTCGTTTGTTTTTCAGCTCTCTCTCTCTCTCTCTCTCTCTCTCTCTCTCTCTCTCTCTCTCTCTCTCCCCCCTGAAAAAATGTTGTTTTTGGCCTTTTCAATTAATTTTTATTTAATTTCTCCAGGAATCCATAGATCTGGGAGCAGAAACATGGTGGACGAGGTTAGGATTTCTTCTAATTCATTTTATTGATCTATAAAGGCCACACATTTGCTATTGAATATATATTATTAGACGTTTCTGTTAAATCTAACAGATAAGTTAGCGGGTGAGTGTGTTGACCCTTTTTTAGGGGAGAAAGAGTACTATGAAAGACAGTTTGCAACTTTGAGATCCTTCGAGGTAGTGGACTCTCTAATCATTGGCAATGCAATTGATGAAGATCAAGAAAATGCAGAGCAAGCCCAAACTGAATTTACAATGAAAATCTCTAATTATGCAAATATTGTTCTCTTGGGATTAAAGGTAAATGTTCTTTGAGTTCTCTATTCAAAATTTATAAACAAGACAAATAAAATTATGAAATAAAAGTTGACCAAAGATGTGTAGTATTTAGGCATCTTTTAATAGACCAAAGATGTTACAAGTGCAGGTCTATGCTGCTATATGGAGTGGGTCCATTACGATTGCCGCTTTGACACTGAATTCTTTATTGGACCTTATGGATGATGGAATTTTGTGGTTCACACACGTGTCGATGAAGAATATCAATATCTACAGATACCCTATTGCAAAATTAGACGTTCATATTTGTTGCTGTCATCGCTACTCTAGGTAAGCCTTTTTCTTCAATGGATATTTTGTGATCACTAGACTCTGATATCAACTTATTCATGTGCACCACTTTCACTGTGAAAACAAAGAGTGTTTCAATGCATTTGAACCTACAACAAGTTTTAAAAGCTTTTCCTTTTTTTATTTTAAAATCTTTTCATTTGTAGAGTAAGAATGGGTGACATACACATGAGCATAGATGATTATGAGGATTCAAATTAGCAAACTCTCGATGACAAATTGTTGTGAATGGTGTGATACTTATGCATCTCCTGCAGTGTTCAAAATTTTTAAATTCAGCCATCTAATTTTTTGTTAGATGCACAGAGGTGTGATACTTATTTTTGTTTTGTTTTAGGAAGTGAATTGGTGGGAATGGCTGAGAAGAGAGAGGCTAGGGTCCATGATTATAATATGTAGAAGCAATCACGGCAAGAAAATCAAGAAAAAGCCAAAAAAAAAAGAGCTCAAAGGTAAGACAATAATGTTTTCTTCATATGTTTTCGTACTTTTTTGCTATTATTATTCGTTACATTAATCACTCCCCTTATAACTTGACACCCCATCTCTCTCTCTCTCAAGACCGCTACTCGTCGCTCAGGCACTTCCACAAGTTGGTAAGTCTTCGATCTCGAAGTGGGTCCATTGCCCGAAATACTAATTTTGCTGATTTTTCCTCTCTTTTTTTTTTCCCCTTTTGCTGATTTTGCCTATGTTTGCCCTCTTTTTCGTGATTATTTCATGATTTTGCTGATTTTTTAATCATCTAGGAGTGTGGTGTGGGAAATGCAAAGTGGGTTGGGCTTCACTCCCGGAGGGATTAGTCCGAGCCCAAAGTGCGTCCATTGCCCGAAAGGCTAATTTTACTGATTTTTTAATTATCTAGGAGTGTGGTGTGGGAAATGCAAAGTGGGTCGGGCTTCACTCCCGGAGGGATTAGTCCGAGCCCAAAGTGCGTCCATTGCCCCGAAAGGCTAATTTTGCAGATTTTTCATATGTTTGCCCTATTTTTCGTGATTTTTTTTCGTCGATTTAAAAACATTGAAAGAAAGATAAAGGCGAGCGGTTAAATCTTTAAAGACTGATTTTTGCCTATGTTTGATCTTTAAAGGCTGATTTTTGCCCCTCCTCCCTAATTTTCCAAATTCTTACTTTCCAATTTCTTTCCAAACAATAATTTCAAAAGATATTTTACCAAAAATCCGGGTCAAAAATTCATCCCAAATTTACATTGATGACTCCCCTTATAACTCGACACCCCATCTCTATCACTCTCTTTCAAGATCGCAGTCCGTCGCTCGAAATATTAATTTTGCTGATTCTTCCTCTTTTTTTTTCTTCCCTTTTGCTGATTTTGCCTATGTTTGCCCTCTTTTTCGTGATTATTTCGTGATTTTGCTGATTTTTTAATTATCTAGGAGTGTGGTGGGAAATGCAAAGTGGGTCAGGCGTCACTCTCGAAGGGATTAGTCTGAGGCCAAAGTGAGTCCATTACCCGAAAGGCTAATTTTGCTGATTTTTCCTATGTTAACCATATTTTTCGTGATTTTTTTCCCGTCAATTTAAAAACATTGAAAGAAAGATAAAGGCGAGCGGTTATTCTGTTGCGCAGCGGTTTTTTTTGCCTATGTTTGCATCGAAATTAAACCCAAACCAACATGGTTCTTCAAACAAGACACAAATATCCATAGCTGAGATTACATACATATTTTGAGACATCCAAACTAGCTTAGAAGATGACTAGCTTAGAAGATGACTAGCTTTTGAGACATCTATATGCCACCTTATAAACCTCACGAATCATTTAGTTGAACTTATCCAAACATTGACTGACCCCTTTGATACAGTTGGAATACTAGAAGGTTTATCCATTTGATGCATGATGGTCGTTAGAAACAGGAATCACTAGATGAACATATTCCTGTAAATCACAATCTACCCTTCCTCTCCAACTTAGTTCCTTATGTCACTTGACTTGCGAGCAAAACTAATTTAGCATTCCCTCTACATAATACCGATCTTACTCCCACTCCCAAGTTTTTTTTTTCCCTCCTAGCTTCTAAGTGATGAACTGAACTGCTGGTTCAGATGATTCAGCCTGAAGCCCGTTTTACCCACCTACTAGCCCAATTTCCAAACAAAATCAAGATCGACACTGCTCTTAACCTACTATTCTTACCATTTCCTGGCAGGCCTGATTGAGATTTCCACCAAAAGCCCTCTTTTATATAAGCAAAGTAGCACAATTCAAGGTTCTTTTTAGAATGGCGATTTGCTTTCTTTTAACCCATTGTAAAGCAGTAATTAAACAGGAAATAGACTAACAATCATATATTTTTGCAGAAAGACGTACTATCAGATACTAGGGAAAGCTATACATCATATAATCTAGAAAATATGGCAGACAATAGAACATGGAAGCCAATTTTAGAGATCTTAAAGATTTAAATCATGCACTTTCGAGCAGAGAGACATTTATAGACTATCAAATGATATTTAGTATAGAATACAGGTGCATATTTGGTACCATTTATAGACTATCAAACGATATTTACGTAGAAACCCTTGCGGAAAAAACCATGGTGAGCAAATGCTCGGAGCAAATGCTCAGAGGAGAGCTTCACTATCAAAGACGGCAAGCAAGACGAGAGTACAACCAGACTCCTTCTTCTAGATCTACACCTTTCCCCCTTCTAGGGCTCAATAAGTGGAGACCCTAGCAAGCTTCAAGGAACATACCTCCTTGCAAGCTTAGATCCGATCTATCCGTCGAAGATCGATCCCTAAGGAAATCTTCTCCTCCCTTGTAGAAGAAAGCTCTCCTTCTCCATTAGAAAATCAACCCTCAAAGCCCTCTCCAAGGTTTCTCAAATCCAACCCAATCCCTACACCAAAAACCCCTTCAAAGAGCCTTAAAACACCCCAAAACGGGTCTGTAGAAAAACTCAAAAAAATAGATCCGACCCGACTTCGCCCAAGCGGGTTTGCTGAATTTTCTACCCATTTGTGGCTAAGGAACTCGCCCGGGCGAGTCGGATCTCGCCCAGGTGACTCGACTGCAAGTCCGATTGGGAGGGAGCTATGCTCCCCTCCCCTTTGGGTCTCCTCCATGGGGATGGAACCCCAACAATCTCCCCCTCCAGACCCATGGAGAGGAAGACGCCTTCAAAGCCTTCAAGTAACGCCAATGAGGTCACAACAGAGCTCATGTTTTTCTCGATTCACCATCTTAGTTAGCATATTTGTCAGGTTTTTGCTAGTGTGGATCTTCTCAAGCATCATTTCATCATCTTCAAGCACTTCCCGAATCTAGTGATAACAAACTGCAATGTGCTTGGTCCTCGGATGGTAGGTCGCATTCTTGCTTAGCTCGATCGCACTCTGGCTATCGCAATTGAGCTCATAAGTCTCTTGCTTCATCCCCAACTCTAAGAGGAACCTCTTCAACCATAGAAGTTCCTTGTCGGCCTCATTCACGGCAATATACTCTGCTTCGGTGGTTGACAATGCCACACCCTTCTATAAACGAGACTGCCATGACACTGCTCCCCCTATGAAGGTAAACACATAGCTAGGCGTGGACCTCTTGCTATCAATGTCTCTTGTCATATCAGTATCTGTATATCCTGTCAGAGTCGGACTTTCCTTGTCAAAACACAACCAGTATTTGGAAGTCCCTTTCAAATATCTAAGTAGCCACGTCACAACCTCCCAATGTCCCTTGCCCGGATTTGACATGAATTTGCTCAACATCCCTACGGTTTGAGCAATGTCGGGCCTCGTGCACACTATAGCATACATGAGGCTACCAACGACGGACATATATGGAATCAACTCCATCTCCTTCTTCTTCTTCACTGTCTTCGGTGACAAGGCTAAGCATAGCTTGAAGTGACCTGTGAGAGGAGTACACATAGGCTTCGTCTCCTTCATGTAGAACCTCTCAAGCACCTTCTCAATATATGTCTCTTGAGATAACCAAAGTCGTCGACCGCCGCGATCCCTCTCGATCTTCATGCCCAAAATATGTTGAGCAAGACCCAAATCCTTCATGTCGAATGCCTTTGCCAAGTCTCGCTTTAGCTCCTTGATCAAACTAGCATCTTGTCCCACGATCAACATATCATCCACATAGAGCAGAAGAACAATGAACTTGCCTCCTTTGAATCTCTTGATGTAGGCACAGTGATTTGCCGCTGTTAGCTTATACTTCTGAGAAGCCATAAAGGAGTCAAACTTCTTGTACCACTGACGTGGTGCTTGCTTCAACCCATACAAGCTTTTTCTTCAAGCGGCACACTAAGTGCTCCTTGCCCTTCACCTCATAACCTTCCTGCTGCATCATATAAATCTTCTCCTTCAAATCTCCGTGCAAGAAGGCAGTCTTGACATCAAGCTGCTCGATCTCCAAATCAAGACTCGCCGCCAATGCTAACACGACCCGAATAGAAGTTATCTTCACCACAGATGAGAAAATTTCGGTGTAGTCAATACCTTGCTTTTGCTCAAAGCCCTTGACAACCAACCTCGCCTTGTATTTTGCAACATTGCCGATGCTGTCTCGCTTAAGCTTGAAGACCCATTTGTTCTTCAATACTTTCACCCTCTTCGGAGCCTCTACCAACTCATATGTTTGATTTTTCTCCAAAGAAGCAATTTCTTCATCCATTGCCTTCTTCCAATTTGCATCCTCCTTGTTACTAAGAGCCTCCACCAAGACTTCAGGCTCCCCCTCATCTGTCACCATAATATACTCCTCCGAGGAGTACCTTCTCGATAGTTGAGGCACCCTAGTCAACCTCCGAACTCGAGGCACTTTCGGAGGTGAGAGCTCATCTTCATCACCAGTAGAAGCATCATCTATCGGGTCTTCATAGGCTCCTCCACCGATCGGTTCAACAACCGGTGGGTCTTAATGAGTCTTCCCTTCTCCATCATCCACCCCTTGGCTTGGTGGAAAGGAGATGGGTGTGGAATCATCGGATTCCTCTACACCTCCACCATGGACCTTCGTGGTCTTCTCTAAATCGATAATGGTCTCATCTTCAAAGAATACAACATCACGGCTTCGCATTATCTTCTTGGCCTTGGGATTATAGAGGCGATACCCAAATTCTTCATCCCCATAGCTAATGAACACGCACGGTGTGCCCCAATCGTGGAGCTTCGATCGATTCTCCTTTAGCACGTGCACAAAAGCCCGACACCCAAACACCTTCATGTGACGGTAGCTAACTTACTTGCCACTCCAAACCTTCTCTGGAATGTCACCCTCCAAGGGAACTGAGGGAGACCGGTTGACGATGTAGGAAGCGATCACCATTGCCTCCCCCCAAAAGGTCTTAGGAAGCTTAGTCATAGATAGCATTGCATGTGCCTTCTCCATAAGTGTGCGATTCATCCTCTCCGCTATCCCGTTGTGCTAAGGGATACGGGGTACACTCTTCTCGTGCCGAATTCCATACCAAGCACAATAGTCTTGGAATTCCTTTGAAACATACTAGCCTCCATTGTCACTACGGAGGCATTTGAGTTTCTTCTTTGTCTCCCGCTCAATCTTAGCATGAAACTTAGAGAAAGCATCAAATACATCACTTTTATTTGCTAGGAAGTAGACCTATACCTTGCGAGATGAGTCATCGATGAAGGTAAGAAAGTAGCGGCACCCCCCGAGAGTAGCAATATATATGGGCCTGCAAACGTCCAAGTGGACAAGCTCCAACACTTCCTTCTTCCTCTCCGAGTGCCCCAAGAATGACACCCTATGTTGCTTCCCGATCAAACAGTCATCACAAGTGCCATAAGCCATAGAGCCAACCTGAGGTGTGATGAGCTTCTGCTTCCTCAAGATTTTTAAGCCCTTTTCACTCATGTAATCAAGCCTTCGATGTCATAGCCCTAGAGTGGCCTCACTAGCATTCACACTACCTTCTTGAGTGTACACCTCTGTGGCCGTCTTGTATAGTGTGCAACAAGCCTTGCCTTTCGCAACAACAAACGAACCCTTGCTTAACTTTCTCACTCCGTTACTGAAGACACTCATACAGCCTTCTCGATCAAGAACCAATCCCGATATCAAATTCAGTCGAAGATCTGGGACATGCCTTACGTCTCGCAGAATCAAGGTGCATCCCAAACTAGTCTTCACTTGGACATATCCAATACCTTAAATCTTCGACGCACTACTATTGCCCATTTTGTGTCACGCCCCAGAAATCTGGAACCGATCCCTGAGGTGTGAAATAAGGAATACAAAATGGTTTAGGGTCTGGTCGCCTATCTATACCAATTAGGGTTTCTCACAGGGCTGTGACTCTCTAATAATTGAAGAAGGAGAAGGGAGAAACAAAGAATATTTTAAAGCTTAATTTTTACGAAAATATTTTTATTTTAAAAGAAAGCAGAGAGATAAATTTTTTCGACAGAGAGATGATCACGCTCGACCTTCAACTGGGTTATCCTCTCAGCATGTGTGGCCTGTCGGCGCCACCACCCGCTGACAGGAATCCCTCTAAGGGAGCACGAGACTCGAGCCATTGATGGCGAGCTAGGAGTCTTAACCACTCCCTGACACTCAATGCACTAGTCTAGAGGTCCTATCTACAGGCCTAGTCAATTAGGCCATTTAGATATTTATATTTTAATGGTGAGCTATCCTAGGCTTGTGGCCTTGAGGAGAGGCCTACCCAAAAGAATCCAGTTGTATCATTGCTTACTAGCAAATAACGAAATCACTAATCTTAAACTAAATGATTCTTATACAAAATCCACCTTAATACCTTGCCACGAAACTACGTACCAAAATAAAATACAACTGTAACCCTAACTCTGCCTCTGGCCTCCCACTGCCACTCCTGAACCTCCGGACCTGCAGGAGAGTCTACTCGTGGGAAAGAGTAGCCCCCAATGAAAAATTGCGAGATTAGCCAAATTAGTGGCTAGTGACATCCTAATAGTCTTTAAAAATATGAGACAACCGATCTAATTATATTAAATTATATTTAGTAGTTCTAATCCTACCAGCAGTCTATGTTCTCATGCAATACCTAATGTCACTAGATTGTCTAACAACAAATTCATTCAATATTCTATAGTAGTAATGAACAAATAAAACGACCATCTAACTTATCACGCTCTATAATTCCATAATCCAATATTAAGATTCCATAATTAATTAGCAATCATATAAAACATCTAACCTAATGTGAACCCCAGATATTTTGTTCATCCTGCCCCTGGTTGGGCATTACTATAAGGCCTTTTATTTCGATGTAGAGGGTCAACTCTCTCGCCGTGCATACTCTGACACCATGCGCAAAGTCACCCATATGATCATAAGGGGTTTCCCGTCTTTCACGGTGGAGCTCTACCGCCCAACTTGCTTTCCTTGGGGGCTTCAACTACCCCGAAACAGGATTGCTAGGCCAATCTCTCTTCGAGGGTACCACCTATTGGCTTTACCACAACCCCTGCCCGTGACCCCCTAGCCTTCTGATCTTCGGCTGTGCGCGCAGGGTGGTTCACGGCCCTTGCGCACACGAGATCCAATCTTTTCCACAATATAGATTATCATATTCTATTATTTTAACAAAGTGCCAAAAATTCAACACAGTAAATAACTACCTTTAAATATATACCGAGACAGATAAAAAAGTACATGCATTAATTAATGATTTACAACGTTTTAACCCTAGTCCCGCACTGCTCTCGCAACCCATGCATCACAATAAACTTAAATTACTCTCGCCTGTATTCCCGTGTGCCCGGGTCTCCACACTCCACTCAGGAGGGTGAGTCCCGATAATTATTATTTAATTATTAATTTTCAAAACTTAAGGGAATTCCTACTTACGGTGTCCAAGCAATCAGCAAAAATAATTATTCTTTAATTAAAACTAATAAAAATTATTTTTTAAAGTATGATTATTTTAATAATATTTTAAAATATGCGTCGCCGGACTCGCGACTTCGCATGCAAGGAGGGGTCCACGTGACCACATGCGGCGATGCCCGGTGGGACCCACATGCAGTATCGAGGACACCTACCCTAGTTGTTCTCATTTTTCACTATCAAAGACGACGGGAAGGGGAGAATATGTCACCTGATTGTTGATCGCGCACAAACTCCCGTTAACTGCTCTTGATCTGTCTCTGCTCCGTCTACGGCTGAATCATCCCGGTCACGAACTGGTAATTTGCAAATATTCATACGCTACCAATAAGACTATAACAAGGTGTTTAATGCAACTAAATAAAGCAGGGTTACGCCTGAGTTGGCCGAGTCGAGGAAATTTCGACATCATCGAATACCGGTCTACTGATACGCAAAACGATGCCCTTAATGGTGTGACCTCAATCGGTCGGCATTATCGATGCCGAGGGTCGTACTATAGCTCAACTGTATTGTTCCATCTAAACGGTCGCATCTGTGTCGGGTGCTACTATTGACGTGCCCATGTGCTTCGAAAAGCCTTCAGCATTACTACCAAGGCGGGGGTTTCGGACAAGGCTGAGATTTGATTCGCCATCCACCCGAATCCGGGGACGATAGGATAGGCACGAGGGTTGCTTAGGTGTGATCTGGCTTGACTTTACTCTATTAGTAATTACGACCATAATAGATCAAAAGTATCAATCTAACTCCATCACCGTCCTCCAAAAGAACCGAAGGAAAACAAGGGGGAAAGGATGCCCCTCATCAGCCTAGCTATAGCTGCGTTAAGCACTACATGTCATTCCCATGAGCTCTATTAGGGATGTAGGTAAAGTCACAACCACAGGTAACAAATCGGAAATTAACTCGAAGGGCTCACAAGGGGCCAGGGGATGCAATTCCTACATCACTGGGTTGTTTCGGTCAAGGGCTTAGTAAGGGTCAGTGATTGGGTTACGACTTTGCGAATCAGTCGTCGGGCCTGCTGCAAACACCACAACAAAGACGAGAAATATAGTGGTCCCAATCGAGGTTTCCGCTTTGGGTGCTTAGCCGTGACTGACAAAGTGTGATGCTAAACCGAGGATCGACTAGGCTTGCTCGGTCAAAGAGCCAACAACAACAACTGCGAGAGAAGAAAATAAAAAAAAAGAACAAGAGAGATCGACACGACTAGTTGGGCATCATCGGTTGCTCAATCATCGGACAGGCTCTGCAATTGTCGCAACAACAATCATAAAAGGGTAAGGGGCCTAATCATGCGGCTAAGTCGGGTCTCGCCGGTTGCACCACCGTCAACCACCTGACCGGTGGCCATGGTCGCGTCGAACGGAAGGCGACAGGGGGCTAGGGGTTGGTCGGATCCACACAGAAAAAGGAAAAGGGCAGGGGTTCGTCGGATCCACACAGAAAAAGGAAAAGGGCAGGGGTTCGTCGGGCTGGTATCAACAGTACAATAGGAAAAGGAAAAAGAAAAAAAAAGGAAAACAGGGAAAAAAGGGGAGTCAGCCGACCTAGTGCAGGGGCTCGACTCCGGCTGCTTCCTCCTCTGGCTGGCCATTCCCTTTCCGGCACCGGCAGCAGCTCTCCTCCGACCGCGCGCACTACACACCACAACGAGGGGGAGATAAAGAGGGGCAGATCTGGAGGGGGTGAGGGAAAGGTTGGAGGGGCATATGGGGGGTCGGGTCCAGGTTTGGGGAAGGGCTGTGGCCGATGTACGGGCGGGATCCGGGGGATCGGGTTGAGGGAATCACGGCGGTGAAGAGGGGGAGAGCAAGGGATAGGCGATGAGGTGATGGGAAGGTGATGGTGACGGGAGAGAGGCTGGGGGCACTACAAAAAAAACAGTTATTACCGACGGACAATATCCGTCGGTAATATTAAAATTCCGTCGGTAATGTTCTATAGCGACGGAAGATATTTCCGTCGCTGGCTGTCGGGAAAAAAGGCGTCGGGAAAAACAATACGACGGACCAAATATTACCGTCGATAATAATAATTAATACCGACGGTAATTTTAAAGTCGTCGGTAATATTTAATCAATTAAAAATTAATATAATATATTATTACCGACGAAACTTACTAATACGTCGGTAATATATAAGCATTTTACCGACTGTTATGGTCTGTACTATCGGTAATACTATATATATTACCGACGAATATATATATTGCCCGTCGGTAATAATATATATATTACCGACAAATATTATATATCCGTCGGTAATACTATATATATTACCGACGCATATATATATTGCCTGTCGGTACTAATATATATATTACCGACGGATAATATATGACCGTCGGCAAATTATTTATAATTGAAAAAAAATAAAACCATTATTACCGACGGTATAATTAATTTCCGTCGGTAATAAGTATGTTTTTTTTAAATAAATTTACCTAAATAATGTTATTTAATTCCTGTGATTTACAACAATACCACAATATATTACCACAATTTATCAAATATTACCACAATTTATAAAATATTACCGCAAATTTTAAAATATTACCTAAATTGATAAAAAATTACAGCAAATTATCAAATATTACCACAGTACCCGGCCAAAAATTATAGACAAGAACAAAAAATAACCACATATTACAAAATAATATTTACACAATCCAGAACTGAGAGATGATACATGCCCTATCTCAACCACCCCTGCCCGCCACCAACGCTGGTGCTCTCATCGATCCCCTGACGCTGCCCTATCTCAACCACGCCCGCCCACCACCAACGCTGGTGCTCTCATCGATCCCCTGACGCCGCCCTGCTCCTGCAATTAACATGTATTTGTTAAAAAAATAGTTTATATCTATAACTGAGTCTAAGCGTTAAAAAATGATAAGTTAGCGTGTTTCGGTTTTGAAATAGGTTTGGATTCGATCGGATCGGCATCCCATAATTCGAAGTTGGAATTATTCCGTATTTCGGACTTGCGAGCGGGTTCTAATTGGATATTTGACCAATTTACGCTCCGATTCACCGATTTAGTGTCTAAGTGTTGGAAAATCATAACTTAGCGTGTTTCGGATATGAAATAGATTTGGATTCGATCCGATCGTCATCGGATCGGCATCCGATAATTGCAACTTGGAATTATTCTGTATTTCGGACTTGCGAGCGGGTTCTAATTGGATATTTGACCAATTTACGCTCCGATTCACCGATTTAGAGTCTAAGTGTTGGAAAATCATAACTTAGCGTGTTTCGGATATGAAATAGGTTTGGATTCGATCCGATCGTCATCGGATCGGCATCCGATAATTCGAAGTTGGAATTATTCCGTATTTCGGACTTGCGAGCGGGTTCTAATTGGATATTTGACCAATTTACGCTCCAATTCACTGATTTAGAGTCTAAGTGTTGGAAAATCATAAGTTAGCGTGTTTCGGATATGAAATAGCTAGGTTTGGATTCGATCCGATCGTCATCGGATCGGCATCCGATAATTCCAACTTGGAATTATTCCGTATTTCGGACTTGCGAGCGGGTTCTAATTGGATATTTGACCAATTTACGCTCCGATTCACCGATTTAGAGTCTAAGTGTTGGAAAATCATAACTTAGCGTGTTTCGGATATGAAATAGGTTTGGATTCGATCCGATCGTCATCGGATCGGCATCCGATAATTCGAAGTTGGAATTATTCCGTATTTCGGACTTGCGAGCGGGTTCTAATTGGATATTTGACCAATTTACGCTCCAATTCACTGATTTAGAGTCTAAGTGTTGGAAAATCATAAGTTAGCGTGTTTCGGATATGAAATAGCTAGGTTTGGATTCGATCCGATCGTCATCGGATCGGCATCCGATAATTCCAACTTGGAATTATTCCGTATTTCGAACTTGCGAGCGGGTTCTAATTGGATATTTGACCAATTTACGCTCCGATTCACCGATTTAGAGTCTAAGTGTTGGAAAATCATAACTTAGCGTGTTTCGGATATGAAATAGGTTTGGATTCGATCCGATCGTCATCGGATCGGCATCCGATAATTCGAAGTTGGAATTATTCCGTATTTCGGACTTGCGAGCGGGTTCTAATTGGATATTTGACCAATTTACGCTCCGATTCACCGATTTAGAGTCTAAGTGTTGGAAAATCATAACTTAGCGTGTTTCGGATATGAAATAGCTAGGTTTGGATTCGATCCGATCGTCATCGGATCGGCATCCGATAATTCGAAGTTGGAATTATTCCGTATTTCGGACTTGCGAGCGGGTTCTAATTGGATATTTGACCAATTTACGCTCCGATTCACCGATTTAGAGTCTAAGTGTTGGAAAATCATAACTTAGCGTGTTTCGGATATGAAATAGGTTTGGATTCGATCCGATCGTCATCGGATCGGCATCCGATAATTCGAAGTTGGAATTATTCCGTATTTCGGACTTGCGAGCGGGTTCTAATTGGATATTTGACCAATTTACGCTCCGATTCACCGATTTAGAGTCTAAGTGTTGGAAAATCATAACTTAGCGTGTTTCGGATATGAAATAGGTTTGGATTCGATCCGATCGTCATCGGATCGGCATCCGATAATTCCAACTTGGAATTATTCCATATTTCGGACTTGCGAGCGGGTTCTAATTGGATATTTGACCAATTTACGCTCCGATTCACCGATTTAGAGTCTAAGTGTTGGAAAATCATAACTTAGCGTGTTTCGGATATGAAATAGGTTTGGATTCGATCCGATCGTCATCGGATCGGCATCCGATAATTCGAAGTTGGAATTATTCTGTATTTCGGACTTGCGAGCGGGTTCTAATTGGATATTTGACCAATTTACGCTCCGATTCACCGATTTAGAGTCTAAGTGTTGGAAAATCATAAGTTAGCGTGTTTCGGATATGAAATAGGTTTGGATTCGATCCGATCGTCATCGGATCGGCATCCGATAATTCGAAGTTGGAATTATTCCGTATTTCGGACTTGCGAGCGGGTTCTAATTGGATATTTGACCAATTTACGCTCCGATTCACCGATTTAGAGTCTAAGTGTTGGAAAATCATAACTTAGCATGTTTCGGATATGAAATAGCTAGGTTTGGATTCGATCCGATCGTCATCGGATTGGCATCCGATAATTCGAAGTTGGAATTATTCCGTATTTCGGACTTGCGAGCGGGTTCTAATTGGATATTTGACCAATTTACGCTCCGATTCACCGATTTAGAGTCTAAGTGTTGGAAAATCATAACTTAGCGTGTTTCGGATATGAAATAGGTTTGGATTCAATCCGATCATCATCGGATCGGCATCCGATAATTCGAAGTTGGAATTATTCCGTATTTCGGACTTGCGAGCGGGTTCTAATTGGATATTTGACCAATTTACGCTCCGATTCACCGATTTAGAGTCTAAGTGTTGGAAAATCATAACTTAGCGTGTTTCGGATATGAAATAGGTTTGGATTCGATCCGATCGTCATCGGATCGGCATCCGATAATTCCAACTTGGAATTATTCTGTATTTCGGACTTGCGAGCGGGTTCTAATTGGATATTTGACCAATTTACGCTCCGATTCACCGATTTAGAGTCTAAGTGTTGGAAAATCATAAGTTAGCGTGTTTCGGATATGAAATAGGTTTGGATTCTATCATTTAAAAGAAAAACAGAGGCTACATCATTACCATGAGAGAGAGAGAGAGACCATTTACGATCCGATTTACCGATTTCGAGTCTAAGTGTTGGAAAATCATAAGTGTGATAATATGATCTAAACTCAAATTAGTAAGATTCATATTTTTTGCTAATATTATAAAGATTAGTAAGTACCTGATCATGAGGATGAGCCACCGCTAGATCGGCTTATGAATTCATAAAATTTACGCTCCAGTTCCCTGCGAGCTTCTCTTTCCTCATCGAGGGCCTTCTTCTCCGCCTCAACCCTCTGCTCGAGGGCCTACCTCTGCTCTCGCTCCGCCTCAATCCTCTGCTCGAGGGCCTGCCTCTGCTCTCGCTCCGCGTCTAGTGCAGACTGCAGCTGAGTGATAGCACTGGTCTGGGTGTCCCGTGCCCTCGAACGCATACCCTCTCGTCCAAAGTAGGAGGAGGGCGTGACTCCAAGGCCCGTACAGAGGACACGGCCGTGCGTGGCAGGTCTCAGCACAGTATCCATCGCTGAGTCGACAGATACTGAGCTGGAGGAGGAGCCGGCCTCGCCCGACGGGGTCACCAGAAGTCGCATCCTCTCCTATATAAAAACAACCAATGATATTCAATGATATTTTATGGCATATGTATAGGAATATATTAACAGTAATTTAATTACTTACCACTTGCGAGGCAACCCTGTCATCCAGAAATGCCCCATCGATACGGCGCCTCCTAGAGGCCTCAAAAAGGTCAATCCTATTAGGCTCGTGGCCCAAGAACTGTGTCTGTTGGACATATAAAATAAATAGATGAGTTAATATAACATGTATAGAGATTTAAATAATAACAATGTTTGTATCATTTACCAGCTGCTGGGCAAGCTGGGGCATGGAGGTCCTTCCCTTCACTGGAGCAGGTGTCGTCGAGGCACTTCTATTCTGCTTGCCTATAGCAGATTTTGCCTGTGTCAATCGATTAAATTTTGAAACATCAATACAAATTTTTAGTATAACATTAAAACAAGTACGAATCAACAAAATTATAATTATACCTGAAAGCTAGGGGTGGCCCAGTGAGCGACCAAAAACTGTAGAATGTGTAGCGGTGGTGCGTCTCTTATCCCGGCCGCAGCCTGTACCTCCTCAGCCGGCTGGCCGACCAAGTAACCGTAGAGCTGGTAGAGCTCGTGACGGTAATCCCTGTACCGCTCACCCATCGTCTTTCACAAGTCCTCCCGATGGGTGTCGATTTCCATGTTCTCCCATTTAAATTTCTCCTGTAAAATCAATTTAGAAACAAGTCATTTTATCAAATCAAATTATAAAGAAGTACGATATTATTCTAAAATGCTTTAATGAAACTAACGTACCAAAAACTACTGATACATCCTCTCCTTATAGGATGCATCAATGTTCTTCCACCCCCTTAACCCCACAATCGGGGCATTCCTCTCCTCCCGTACTATCATGCCGACCCACGTGGCGGTGTCAGAAGCGTGCTCGCCCACAAAGGTCCTGCCGCTCCACTGTAGGGACAGCGGCTCGCGTAAGGCCGACAAGTGCCGGGCCGTCGTCACGCCCCGGTCGCCTACGTGCCTGGTCGACCCTGCAAATAAAATATACATCAATACTGAAGAAGTATTTACAACATGTATAAAACTTTAGATCTAAACATTACCTGTGGGCGTAGACGCTGTAGCCGAGTGCTGAGCACTGCTCAAAGCTCCGGAGGCTGCGACCACAGCAGGAGCTGGTGTGGAGAGAAGAACAGCACTACCAGATCCGGACGGCTCAGCCTCAGACCCTGGGGTGGCAGCCGGAGTCCTCCGAGCTACCCCACCCCTGCCTCTGCCTCTACGAACATATGACCGTGATACCATCTGAAACAATTTAATTTATATATGAAACAGTAAATTTACATATGAAACAATATGAAACAGTTTGATTTACATATGAAACAGTATGGTTTATATATGAAACAATATGAAACAATATGAACCCGCTCGCAATATGAAACAATATGAAACAATATGAAACAGTTAGACTCTAAATCGGTTAATCGGATCGTAAATTGATCAAATATCCAATTAAAACCCGCTCGCAAGTCCGAAATACGGAATATAATTCCAAGTTTGAATTATCGAATGCCGATCCGATGACGATCGGATCGAATCCAAACCTATTTCATATCTGAAACACGCTAACTTATGATTTTCCAATACTTAGACTCTAAATCGGTGAATCGGAGCGTAAATTGGTCAAATATCCAATTAGAACCCGCTCGCAAGTCCGAAATATGGAATAATTCCAAGTTGCAATTATCGGATGCCGATCCAATGACGATCGGATCGAATCCAAACCTATTTCATATCCGAAACACGTTAACTTATGATTTTCCAACACTTAGGCTCTAAATCGGTGAATCGGAGCGTAAATTGGTCAAATATCCAATTAGAACCCGCTCGCAAGTCCGAAATACGGAATAATTCCAAGTTGGAATTATCGGATGCCGATCCGATGACGATCGGATCGAATCCAAACCTATTTCATATCCGAAACACGCTAAGTTATGATTTTCCAACACTTAGACTCTAAATCGGTGAATCGGAGCGTAAATTGGTCAAATATCCAATTAGAACCCGCTCGCAAGTCCGAAATACGGAATAATTCTAACTTTGAATTATCGGATGCCGATCCGATGATGATCGGATCGAATCCAAACTTATTTCATATCCGAAACACGCTAACTTATGATTTTCCAACACTTAGACTCTAAATCGGTGAATCGGAGCGTAAATTGATCAAATATCCAATTAGAACCCGCTCGCAAGTCCGAAATACAGAATAATTCCAACTTCGAATTATCGGATGCCGATTCGATGACGATCGGATCGAATCCAAACCTATTTCATATCCGAAACACGCTAACTTATGATTTTTCAACACTTAGACTCTAAATCGGTGAATCGGAGCGTAAATTGGTCAAATATCCAATTAGAACCCGCTCGCAAGTCCGAAATACGGAATAATTCCAACTTCAAATTATCGGATGCCGATTCGATGACGATCGGATCGAATCCAAACCTATTTCATATCCGAAACACGCTAAGTTATGATTTTCCAACACTTAGACTCTAAATCGGTGAATCGGAGCGTAAATTGGTCAAATATCCAATTAGAACCCGCTCGCAAGTCTGAAATACGGAATAATTCCAACTTCGAATTATCAGATGCCGATCCGATGACGATCGGATCGAATCCAAACCTATTTCATATCCGAAACACGCTAACTTATGATTTTCCAACTCTTAGACTCTAAATCGGTGAATCGATCGGATCGTAAATCGGTGAAACGGTATGATTTACATATGAAACGGTATGATTTACATATGAATCGGTGAAACGGTATGATTTACATATGAAACAATATGATATACATATGAAACAATTTTATATGAAATAATTTGATTTAAATATGAAACAATTTGATTTACATACGGTCTAGTCATTTTCTGTCTCATCTCTGTCACTCTCATCGCTTCCCTCTTCTATTATTTGATCTGCATTCGCTGTCCAGTTTATATTGTCGACATCTTCATTTTCGTCGTGCACTGCGTCGACAATGATTATCTCATCATTCTGGTATGCATCCAAATCATCATCGACGACCCCCGCATCCTTGTCTCCCATGTCATAAAAATCTCTGGGTGGTGACCTGACTACAATTTGCCAACCTAGAGAGGTATTATCCGATGCATAAAATATCTGTTGCGCTTGAGATGCAAGAATGAATGGATCTTCATATTGGGTATTCAATCTCTTGGCAGTGTTGATGCTGATAAAACTGTATTTGTCGACATTATAACCAGTCCCGCGATTATTAACATCATACCAATCGCATTTGAATAATACGATCCGATTTTGGCCAAGGAATTTAATCTCGAGAATCTCGTTGAGGACGCCGTAGAAGTCGCTATTTTCTAATTCTTCTTGCTCACCGTTGACGACAACCCCACTATTTTGGATTCTTCATGATTTTTCACTATCTTTCGTCTGAAATCTATAATCGTTCACGATATAACCATCGTACGATATTGCGTCTTGCAAAGGACTACAAGATAAGCGCCAGAGATCCTCAGTCATCAGCGGATCGTGGTTGTCGTGCAGCTCCTGTGCCTATAATAACCACATGACATTCATGATATGAACACATAATTATTGTTCGGTAATGGATGTCAATGAAATTCAGTAATGATGTGAATACTTACGTGTTTCTCGAACCACGATGGGAATTCACGATCATGAATTTGGGGAGCATTTCGAGTACCCCGATTATTAATGATGGCTTTATGCTTCCTGTTTTACCGGTTATGAATTAGATTATAATTAGCACATATACTTAATGAATGGACTGAAAGAATGAGTAAATGATCGTAAAATGCTTACTCAATGAATGGCCATACTTCATCACATTGGCGCAACACATACATATGTGCCTGTTGAATCTCATCTACAGACAATCGATGGGTTTTGCCTCCTCCTACAGGTCTACCCATTTCGGCAAATATAGACAGACCCCCATCGAAGTCTATTGGACCACCGTGATAGTTCCGCTCAAGTTGATTGAATCGCGTGTCTATACCATGTAGGTATCTTGAGCAGAATGTTAGACATTCTTCTGCTAGGTATCCTTCAGCAATTGATCCCTCCGGACGACTTTTATTACGAACATATGATTTCAATATTCGCAAGTACCTAATTTGAGAAAAAAAAATTTGGATGAATATATCAAGAACGATCAAATACATTGTGCGAATAAGACGAGATGATTACCTCTCGATAAAATACATCCACCGGTAATGAACTGGGCCGCCGAGTTTGGCCTCATTTGCCAAGTGAACGATCAAATGCACCATGACATCAAAGAAGGAAGGTGGAAATATCATCTCTAACTTGCACAATGTGAGCGCAATATCCCTCTCTATTTGTTCAAGTTGGTCCACTCTAAGTACCTTCGAGCACAACTGTCTGAAAAAAGTGCTGAGCTCAATTAACGGACCGGACACCTGTTCGGTTAAATTCCCACGTATAGCAAGAGATAACAATCGCTGCATAAGAACATGACAATCGTGGCTCTTTAATCCAGACAACTTTCGGCCGTTCTCTTGCACGCATCGTGCAATATTCAAAGAATAACCGTCTGGCATTTTCACAGACAGTAGGAATGCACATAAGGCTGCCTTTTGCTGTGAGCTCATGGTGTAGCATGCAACTGGTAACACATACTTATCCCCAATCTCTTGGGGATAAAGTGATTTTCGGATGCCCAACTCCTTAAGATCGAGACAAGATTTAAGATTATCCTTCGTCTTACCGTCGAGATTCAGCAGTGTTCCTATAATGTTGTCACACACATTTTTCTCGATATGCATGACATCCAAGTTATGCCGCAAGAGTAGGCTGCTCCAGTACGGTAGTTTAAAGAAAATACTCTTCTTCTTCCAGTTATGCTCACGCGTAGAATCTTCATGCGTTCTCTTCTTTTTACCTTTTCCAAGTGCCACGGCATCAAGCTGATCCAATTCGCACAAGACTTCTACCCCCGAAAGCTGCTCCGGGGCCTTTGCAAGTTCCTTCTTGCCGTTGAAAGCTCTTTTGTTCTGCCTCCACTTATGGCCGTCAACAAGGAATCTTCGATGGCTCATATAACAGAACTTGCCTCCGTTCTTCAACCGTAATGAATCTGTCTCCTTATTGCATGTAGGGCATGCCAATTTTCCTTTAGTACTCCACCCGGATAAGTTGGCATATGCAGGAAAATCGTTGATGGTCCATAGAAGTGCCGCATGCATCCAAAAATTCTGGCGCAAAGAGGCATCATACGTATCGGCCCTAACTTCCCATAACTCGTTCAACTCCTCAATCAACGGCTGCAAGTAAACGTCAATATCATTACCAGGCGACCTGGGTCCGGGAATAAGCAAGGAGAGCATTGTGTATGGCTTTTTTAAGCACATCCAGGGAGGCAAATTGTATGGAACTAGGACAACTGGCCAAATGCTGTACGACACACTTATATTCCCAAAAGGATTGAAGCCATCGCTAGCAAGCCCTAACCTGACGTTGCGAACTTCACATGCGAATTCAGGATAGGTATGATCAAAATCTTTCCACGTCAGAGAGTCGGCTGGATGTCTCATAATCCCGTTATCTGTATGTTCTCGTGCATGCCACCTCATGTGCTCAGCAGTCTTCGATGACATAAACAACCTCTGAAGCCTGTCCCTGAGCGGGAAGTATAGGAGAACCTTTGCAGATATATTTTTCTTCCTTCGACTGGTACTAGACTTGGCATCCGTCTCTTTATATCTCGTTGCTCCGCATATGTGGCATGACCGTGCATGTTCGTACTCTTTTCGGTACAACATACAATCGTTCACGCATGCATCAATTTTCTCATAACCCAGACCGAGATCTTTAATTGTCTTCTTCGCCTCGTAGAATGATTTTGGTACTGTCTTACCCATAGGAAAAGCCTCTTTCAGCAACTCTACCAACATATTAAATGACTTATTACTCTAACCATTGAGGCACTTCAAATGAAGAAGCTTTACAGTGAAAGAGAGTTTTGAAAACTTCTCACACCCCGGGTATAGAGGTTGTTCGGCATCTTTAAGCAATCTGTAGAACTTGTCCGCTTCGATATTGGGCTGATCACCTGACGGTGTTTCCATGCCTATTTCACCTTGCAAATCATGTATCATACCCTGCATGTCATCGTCATCGTCTGTATTAATATTATCATCAGCGATCACTGTGTATGAAGTTTCACCGTGAGCTGCCATGGGGACTGCATCTAGCTCCTCACCGTGTGAGAACCAACGGGTATAGGTAATGTCAATGCCACGCATTACCAGATCAACCTCACATTCCTCTCGAACCTTCCTAATCACCCTTCCGCAGTCTATACAGGGACACACAATTTTTCCATCAAGCGGTGCAAGACGCTCAAATGCAAAATCCAGAAATTTCCTGACTCCTTCTCGGTACTCTTGGCTCATGCGATTCGAATTACGCATCCAACTCTTATCGATCGAAGACATCTTCGTCTATCTGGCTATACAACACCTGACATATAATTTCAAACAATGTTATAAGACTCCGCACAATTTCGGTTTCGGTTCCCGAGTATGGAACACCGAACCAAAACTTCTACAGACCATCCACATCCCTAATGGATGGGTGTATTATGATGAGTAGACTAGTCACATAGTAAACCCAGGGTTGGTGGCCAGCATTTGAACTGCTGATAGTTCGAATGCTAGGCATAGCACCAAAGTTATGCGATAGTAAGTCAACAAGTCAGGGAGCCTCATCAAGTAAACACTTGGGGTCTGACGGTTCTCTCTGTCACTCGAGTAGATTTATGGTTTCGGTTTCGGTTTCGGTTTTGATTTTTCGTAAACCGAAAAAAATATAACCGACAAAACCGACACCGAAACCGACCGACAAAATCGACGCTCACCCTAGTCTAAAAACTACATTTTGCCCCCCATTCCCCCATTCAATTCAGTTTTGATAGGATATAAAAAATCAATGTTTTAATTAAAACACGAAAACTCGACTCGACTCGAAACCTTAATGAGTCGAGTAGACTCGACAACTCGGCTAAAACCCGACAAAACTCGAGTCGGATCGAAACTCAGCCGAGTCGGATCGAAACTCGAGTTTTGGATCGAGTCGGATCGAAACTCAGCCGAGTCGAGTCGACTCGGCCGAGTTTCGAGTCGACTCTGCGAGTATTAAAACAGTGTAAAAATTACCAATTTAGGGAATTAAGCAGTTTTGATAAGATAAAAATTACTCATATGAATGAATTGGAATAACTCATATGAATCGTATGATAATAACTCATATAAATGAATCGTATGAATGGATACATTCCCATTCCCCCCACGCACCGTCGCCATCTTCGAATAAAGTATTTTCTACGGTAAAACCCAAAACATAACTGGAAGAATAAAGTATTTTCAAGCCCAAAACATAAGGAAAAGAGACACAATCAATTATGTCAAACCCAAAACATAACTGGATACATTCCCATTCTATTAGGTCAAACCAAAAATATTAGGTTGAATACTTTATTCTTCCAATCTATTAGGTTGAATACTTTATTCTTCCAGTTTTGGGTTTGATCTAATTGATTGTGCGTGGAGGGAATGAGAATGTATCCAATTCGCGACGGTGCGTGGGGGGAATGGGAATGTATCCATGTCACTCTTCAAATCTATTAGGTCAAACCCAAAACATAAGGAAAAGAGACACAATCAAAATTCAAGCAAATTCAAGCAAAATATATCAATATGCATTCAAGGAGGAGGAGCTCACCGGGGGGAGGAGGAGGAGGAGGAGCTCGCCGGCGCGCACGAGAGGAGCTCACCGGAGTCCACAGGAGGAGGAGGAGGCGGAGCTCACCGGCGCGCACGAGAGGGGAGGGGTGGCCGGCCGGCCGGAGGGGGGGAGGGAGGCCGGGGAGGGAGGGGAGGCCGGGGAGGGGGGGAGGGTGGCCGGGGAGGGGAGGAGGGTGGCCGGGGAGGGGGGGAGATTGAGAGAGAGAGAGAGGGGCGGGGAGGGGTTTAGATCGAAACACAATAGAAGGGGGGATCGCTGAAACTGTTTTAAAATAGGGTTTTTACCGACGGACATTTAACTTCCGTCGGTAAAAATCGACGACGATAATACCTTTTTACCGACGGATATTTAATGTCCGTCGGTATATACCGACGGTAATTAAATATCCGTCGGTATAATGTCCCGACGAAACTCAGGGTTTCATTTTTTCCAGAGGCTCGGTTTCTACCCTGAGTTTCGTCGGGACAATTGTGGGTGCAAATTTTGGCAAGAAGTCTGCAAAAAGCGCGACCCACCGGCCCTGCCTGGTGGGCCCCCGAAGACCACAGCGGGACCCACCGGCCCTGCCTGTTGGGCCCCCGAAGACTACAGCGGGACCCACCGGCCCTGCCTAGTGGGCCCCCGAAAACCACAGCGGGACCCACCGGCCCTGCCTGGTGGGCCCCCGAAGACTACAGCGGGACCCACCGGCCCTGCCTGGTGGGCCCCCGAAGACTACAGCGGGACCCACCGGCCCTGCCTGGTGGGCCCAAGAGCCTGTGGAATCCCCCCAGGAGACGGTAGCGGGGTCCACCAGCTTTACCTGGAGGATCCCCAGATACGGCAGCAGAGACCGCCATTTACCCAGGAAATCCTCCCCAGAAATTCTATAAATAGCAGAACCTTCGAATGTAAAAGGATCCGATTTTTCCAGATCAAGATCTCAAACCCAGAAACCAGAGCTCTGAGATTTCCAGCTTCCCATCCTTCAACTCTCCTTGATCTCCTTCTTCTGTTTGAAGAGGTCGAAGAGGCTTTAGTGACACTCGGCATGTCGAGGTCACTTCAATACAAGTGTTAGTGAATTCGGGTTGCTCCCTATAGCACGGAGACGTAGGCTTCGGCTGAACTCCGAGATCACTTCTCGTGTCAACACTCTCTCTGATTGCATCTCTCTATTTACATATCAAAAGCTGCAATTCCAATCGACAGATCGAACAACGATCTCTTCGACTCGAACTTCAATTGACTGGTGCTGCGAAGTCTTCGGGTCGGCATGAAGATTTTCCCCCACAGTTTGGCGCCGTCTGTGGGATTCGTTCAAAAAGCTCAATGTGCTCGATGACAACATTGGATCAGTTGAGCAGACAACTGATCTTCAAAGTCAAACTTCTCAGCTCCCTCGGTTGAGCAGACAACCGAATAGACACGAGCGATCTGGTTGCTTCCTCCGCTTTCACTGAATGGCGAAGACTCTATCAGGATCATCCAGAGGGAAGTTACTCAGAATGACATCAGTTTCGACTCGAGACTCGCTCAATGAGTTGGCAGCTCAGAGTCGGCAGCTCAACTTCAATCCAACAACCCGCCCTTTCTAGACAATCCATCGTCGATATATCATATCGATATCCTAAGCCTTTCAAGTCTGACTCTCCCCCAATCCCTACATTGGGGGTGAGGTTCGAAACGAAAGGGCTCACTTGAAGACTACAACGAGGTGAATGCAAAGTCCGAGGCGCACTCGCTGCCTCGGTATTCGGCGAAGCCCAAGGAGACAGCCTTGGCACTCGAATGCAAAGTCTGAGGTGCACTCGTTGCCTCGACATTCGGCGAAGCCCAAGGAGACAGCCTTGGCACTCGAATGCAAAGTCTGAGGTGCACTCGTTGCCTCGACATTCGGCGAAGTCCAAGGAGACAGCCTTGACACAACTCTCAATTTCAAGCTACCAGGTCGTTTAACAAGTTTAGGGCCTCGTGTTGTGACACGATCCTTTACGTGCAAATGTTAAACGGTTTCGGGTTGTGAAACAGCACAACTCTCAATTTCAAGCTACCAGGTCGTTTAACAAGTTTAGGGCCTCGTGTTGCGACACGACCCTTTACGTGCAAATGTTAAACGGTTTCGGGTTGTAAAACAGCACAACTCTCAATTTCAAGCTACCAGGTCATTTAACAAGTTTAGGGCCTCGTGTTGCGACACGACCCTTTACGTGCAAATGTTAAACGGTTTCGGGTTGTGAAATAGCACAACTCTCAATTTCAAGCTACCAGGTCGTTTAACAAGTTTAGGGCCTTGTGTTGCGACACGACCCTTTACGTGCAAACGTTAAACGGTTTCGGGTTGTGAAACAGCACAACTCTCAATTTCAAGCTACCAGGTTGTTTAACAAGTTTGGGGCCTCATGTTGCGACACAACCCCTTATGTGCAAATGTTAAACCTATTCAATCATTCTATTCTATTCAGAATATCAACACTCAGATACATAATCCAAGGCACCTTCGCTGCCTCGACGTGCAGCAAAGTCCAAAGACAAGCCCCAGCACTCGAATGAAAAGTTCAAGATGCTCTACACCGCCTCGGCACCTAACGAACGTGGAGAGAGAGCTCCGGTGTTCACAGACAAAGTCCGAGGCGACCATCGCCTCGGCACTCAGCAAGTCCGAAACCCGAGACTTGCTCTCGGCACCCTAGCGAGGCCTAAAGCTCTCAGCCCCAACACATCTCGACATGAAGATCAAGGTCCAACGCGTTCTGCAGCATTCAGCCAACGTCGCTCCAAAGGCAGGACATCCCTCAAACTTACCAAGTCACTACAGAAGACTTCTACCACTCGACACTCATATAATAGAGCATCACGCGCTCTCATACTCGAGGAAGGCGCATTCTGGAAGTTCACCACCGATGAGGGGGTGAATCTACACTCTTCTATAGCCAGCATCAACACTCTTCTATAGCCAGCATCAACATACAAAGACATGTGCTCCACGCTCCAAATTAGTTAAGAGAACGTTGCGACCCAACTCCTGTCAACTGAAGAGATAGGAGAAACAATCCTCTAACAACTCAAAGGCAAAGACTCATCAACCATTCTCAATTTTGACTGATCGGTCAAACTTGACTGATCGGTCAAATTTGACTGATCGGTCAAATTTGACTGATCGGTCAATTTTGACTGATCGATCAAACTTGACCGATCGGTCTGAGGCAGCATTCGATCAAAGTCCAAATTTAGTCCTAGTATTTGGTAGCATAGTCCGAGACCAACATCTTGGCATTTGGTCGAAAGTCCAAGCTCGCAACCTTGGCACGAGGTAGCAAAGTCCGAGACCTGAGTCTCGGCATCCAATCGAAGTCTTCGCACATGGCCTCAACACTATTCGGAAGCAAGACATTCGAATTCTATTTCATAGCACACAAACATTCAATTACTTCCTAGAGGCACTCTCTACCATGGTTAGTCCACCAGTGGAGGACAACCAGGTACGCACGACATTCGTACATGCTTGTGCATTCGAAGACTTGTGAGTACAAGCTGATCTTGCAAAAGATCGAGTTACCTCGGTTCGTAGCTTCGATCGATCCAAACTTCCATACTACGAGGATTGGCCCTGCTCAACTAACTTACATGACCCCCCGTGGTATAGCTTTCAATGCTATGAACATTCAGTCGACATTCATCTTTCGATCTTCTGACAATATTGACCTCCCGGCAGCAACCGATCGTCTCGACCGGTCAGCCGCAATTCTATTCAACACTGCAAGATTCGGTTATACCCCAATCCCCTGGTTCATTACCAATTACCGGCAATTAGTCGATTGACCCTGGACCGGGGGTTGGCTATTTTTGTCCATACGCTCGATGCCTGATGAATGCTGACAGCAAAGAATTAGACAGGGACATTCGATAAGAGGGTCTCTTGCTCATTCGGTAAGAGCATGACACCAACGGCTGGATTTGCTCTTGCAAGTAAGTCACCATGGTCCTTGGACGCCACCTCAAAAATCAACCCAATTGAAGTGCCATCCACTCATAAATTGGTTGAATGAAATTTCATCCAAAGCCATCCAAAGCACTCAACACCAACTGCTGTGATTCGCACTCGCAAGATAAGGAGCACAACATTACAGCTTTGTACATGAAATGTCCCTAACTTGAGTGAGGAAATCCCACCTATTCACTAGAGACAAAAGAGTTGTCTCAATGATTTGTACCACTAAACAATGCAGCAGCAGCTGTTGAGCCCGTGACTCTCTTCACAAAAGTGAGTTAGCAGTGAGAGCCCGTGACTGCACAGTGAAGAGCCTCATTCTGTATGACGATCGATCACAGCTCACTGACCTGATCCAACGGCCAGCATTTATGCATTCAAAAGAGTATGGCAGCAGTGGGAGCCCGTGACTGAACAGTGAAGTCAGAGCAGCTCTTGTGAAGTTTTGGGCAGTCACAACCCGTGACTGCACAGTGGGGTTTGAGCAGTCACAACCCGTGACTTGTGATCCCCCAGCCCCGTGACTGCAGAGCCCTCTCTGCTCCGGCGTCCTACAAGCACGAGCACTCTCCTCCTCTCCAAGCGGCTGCAGGTCGCGGGTCCGGCAGCGGTCGCCTCTACGCCACCCTCGACTCCGATCGGTAACGCACACCCGATCGAGCCAGCTGCAGCATCCCCATCTTCACTAACAACGCCAACTCCGCCTCAGATCGGCAGCAGGCGACCGATCGGGCATATTCAGCCGGTCAAGGTTTCGGCGATCGGTCAAAAAGGGGGTTTTTCTATAGATTTAGTTCAAAATTTACCAATCAGTGCTTCCGATCGGTCAAGATTTGCCGATCAGTGCTTCCGATCGGCAAAAATTTGCCGATCAGTGCTTCCGATCGATCAAAATTTGCCGATCAGTGCTTCTGATCGGTCAAAATTTGCCGATCGGCAACCTCGATCCCCTTCTTCCCCTTCGTTTTCCATCTGATCGGCGAAAAACACACTAGATCTGGAGCCAAACGTGGATATTTGACCGATCAACCATTTCTTGACTGGCTGTTTTTGTCCGATCGGTGAATTTCACCCGATCGGTGAAATTCACCCGATCGGCGAAATTCTCCCGATCATCCTCCATCTGATCGGCCAGAAATCCATTGGATCTGGGGCTAGGAGTGCATTTCCGACCGATCAACCATTTCTTGACCGGCTGTTTTTGTCCGATCGGTGAATTTCACCCGATCGGTGAAATTCACCCGATCGACGAAATTCTCCCGATCGGCGATTTGCACCCGATCAGCGACCTGATCATGATCGGCGATTTGCACCTGATCGGCGATTTGCACCCGATCTGGCAAAAAACTTATGTTTTTAGCCAATCACCCAAACCTTGACCGGCTGATTTTAACCGATCGGTCAAACTTGACCGATCGGACGAATTCGACCGATCGATCGATTTTCTACTGGATCTGGCAAAAAACTTGTGTTTTTAGCCGATCACCCAAACCTTGACCGGCTGATTTTAACCGATCGGTCAAACTTGACCGATCGGTCAAAATCAACCGATCGATCGATTTTCTACTGGATCTGGCAAAAAACTTGTGTTTTTAGCCGATCACCCAAACCTTGACCGGCTGATTTTAACCGATCGGTCAAACCTAACTGATCGGTCAAAATCAACCGATCGGTCGATTTTCTACTGGATCTGGCAAAAAACTTGTGTTTTTAGCCGATCACCCAAACCTTGACTGGCTGATTTTAACCGATCGGTCAAACTTGACCGATCGGTCAAAATCAACCGATCGGTCGATTTCTACTGGATCTGGCAAAAAACTTGTGTTTTTAGCCGATCACCCAAACCTTGACCGGCTGATTTTAACCGATCGGTCAAACTTGACCGATCGGTCAAAATCAATCGATCGGTCGATTTTCTACTGGATCGGCCAAAAAACTATGTTTTTTGACCGATCACTCCAACCTTGACCGGTTGAATTCGACTGATCGGTCAAAATTGACCGATCGGTCAAAATTGATCGATCAGTTAAGTTTGACCGATCGGTCAAATTTGACCGATCAGTCAAGTTTGACCGATCAGTCAAAATTGACCGATCAGTCAAATTTGACCGATCAGTCAAGTTTGACCGATCAGTCAAGTTTGACCGATCAGTCAAGTTTGACCGATCAGTCAAATTTGACCGATCAGTCAAAATTGACCGATCAGTCTATTTTCAAACGCTAACACTCGACAAAGCTCCTCTGCGTGTGTTACAGGGGGTCGTTAGCTTTGCACCACGAATCCAAGCCAGCCAAGGTGGCCTCTTAGCTAACTTGGAGGGGGTAACTGTGGGTGCAAATTTTGGTAAGAAGTCTGCAAACAGCGGGACCCACCGGCCCTGCCTAGTGGGCCCTCGGAGACTACAGTGGGACCCACCGGCCCTGCCTGGTGGGCCCCTGGAGACAACAGCGGGACCCACTGGCCCTGCCTGGTGGGCCCCCGGAGACTACAGTGGGACCCACCGGCCCTGCCTGGTGGGCCCCTGGAGACAACAACGGGACCCACTGGCCTGCCTGGTGGGCCCCCGGAGACTACAGCGGGACCCACCGGCCCTGCCTGGTGGGCCCCCTAAAACGGCAGCAAAGCCCGACAGCTTTACCTGGAAGATCCCCAGATGCTGCAGCAGAAACCGCCATTTACCACCAGAGAATCCTATAAATAGCAGAGCCTTCGAATGTAAAAGGATCCGAAATCCATTTTCCACTCTGAGATCTGATTTTCAGAACCAGAGCTCTGGAATTTCTATCTTCTCACCCTTCACCTCTACTTGATCATCTTCTTGTCTGTGAAGAGATCAAGAAGGCTTCAGTAGCACTCGGCCTGTCGAGGTTACTTTGAGAAAAGTGTTAGTGAATTCGGGTTGCACCCTATAGCACGGAGACGTAGGCTTCGGCTGAACTCCGAGATCACTTCTCGTGTCAAACTCTCTCTCTGATTGTATCTCTCTGTTTACATATCAAAAACTTCAACTTCGATCAACAGATCGACCAACGATCTTCGACGTCAACTTCAACTCCAATTGACTGGTGAGGCGAGGTCTTTGGGTCGGCACGAAGATTTTCCCCCACAACAATTTTACCGACGGATATTTACTTACCGTCGGTATTCTGCCGACGGACGTATAATTTCCGTCGGTAATAGTAGTTATACCGACGGCAATATAAAGCCCGTCGGTAAAATATCACGACGGAACTCAGGGTGCGTTTTTTTTCCAGAGACTCGATTTTTACCCTGAGTTCCGTGGTGACATTGTACCGACGGACTTTATTTAGCTGTCGGTATAAAGTATTATACCGACGAATATATTCATGCCGTCGGTATAAAGCCTTTTTACCGACGGTAAATAGTTGACCGTCGGTAATAAATGTGTAATAAAAATTAAAAAAATTGAAGTTATAATACCGACGGACATTGTATTTACCGTCGGTATAAAGTATATTATTACCGACGGTTATAATAATGTCTGTCGGTAAAGAACCTTCTCCTTGTAGTGGGGCGATCGGGTTTGGGGGGAAATTGGGTTGGTGGGGATAGGAGAGGGATCCGAAAGAGAGATGAGAGAGATCGGGTTGGGAGGGAGAGGAATCGGTTAAGAGGGTGAGAGAGATCCGAGAGAAAGAAAGGGAGAGAGAGAGAGAGAGAGAGAGAGAGAGAGAGATCAGGTGAGAGGGAGAGAAAGAGAGAGAGAAACGGGGGTTTGGGTTCGGGTTTTTTTTTTTTTTCTTTTTCTTTTCTTTTCTTTCTTTTTTTTTTTTTTCTTCTCTCCCCTTTTTTTTTTTGAGGCGGTCAAGCCCACTCACACCGGACCCATGTCACGCCATGACCTGCCGACCGGCGAACCTCGTCGGGTCCGATCGATCTGCTAAAATAACGGCTAATTATAATTAAATAAGTCGTCTCTAATTATCGTGCACAAGAAACTGAAAAAAAATCAACCAGTTATATCACAATCATCTCGCGTCCCGAACCCGGGGCCCACTGCCTGGTCCTGCTCGAGTACAACCAATAGCATTCCAACCAATAAAAATAATTATTCAAGCAACGATATTAAAATAATAATTAAATCAAACCGAGTTGCCCTGAGCGAATACACACTGGAGTGCCGGTCATTACATTTTGACATTGCCAAAATTGCCGCTCCGGTAGCTCGTAAAGAAGTCCCTCCTAGGTGTGACATGGTATGATGCTCCTGTGTCGACAACCCATTCAACCTCATCTGTGGAGGTATGGTAGCACTCCCCATTGTCCAATAAGACAACTACACCATCATCACCAGTGATGGTAGCATGTGTACCTTCCTCCTCCTTGAGCTTTGCCTTACCCTCATTGAGATCATTCTTGAACTTGAAGGAATTTTTCTTGAAGTGTCCCTCCTTCTTGCAATAGAAGCACGTCAATGATTTACCTTTGGACTTTAACCGAGCTTGCAACTTTCCCCTCCAATGAGGTTTCCTACTCTTGCTCCGGCCTCGCTCTTCATTCATCAAAACTTGCAGATGGTCTTCTCTATTCGCCTTCCACCTTGTTTCCTCATTTAGCAAAGCACTATGTACAATAGACAATGTCAACTTGCCATCTGGGGAAGAGTTGCTCACCGACACAACAAGTGTCTCCCAACTATTTGGAAGCGAACTCAATAGTAGCATAGCTTGAAGCTCCTCTTCAAAGACTGTCTTTGTGACGGTCAATTGATTGACTATGCTTTGTAACTCGTTCAAATGATCTGACACCAATGTTCCATCCCGATACTTCAAATTGACAAGCTTGCGGATGAGCATGGTCTTGTTGCCAATTTTGTTTCTCTCGTATCGATCATGAAGTTGAGTCCATATCTCGAATGCAGACGTAACTCCGGAGACGTGATGGCAAACACTAATATCTAGCCACTTACGAATTGTGTCGTATGATTTTCGATTCAACACCCGCCATTCCTCTTCGGACATCTTTTTCGGACACTTCGAATCTCCACCTAACGGCAAGTACAAATCCTTGCAATACAAGATGTCTTCCATCTTCTCTTTTCAAATCGGCCATGAATTAGTACCATTGAAGCAAAATATCCCTTTATTCTTGCTATAGTCGCTCTCATCCATCTTTGATTTCTCACAGACACAAGAACAAACACCTTGTGTGCACAACCCATGCTTTGATACCACTTGATGGGAAAACCGCATCGGCTCAACCACGAAACCGACGATCTCTTCCCCGTGAGATGAACCAAAGAGAGCAAACAACAATCCAATCACCATTACACCAAAATCACGATTTTGCAACGCTTATAATTGTTACAATAAATTTTAGTAACACAAAAAAACCGTTAGTAATACGGCGTTACAAATATTTGTAACACCTTTTGTAACAGTTATAAGTGTGACAAAATTAGTTTTAGTAACGGTTATAAGCGTTACGTTTCTTTCGTAACGGATGTTCAGAAGCGAATTCATTCTCATTCGTAACACTTAGAATCGTTACAAACATTAGTAACGGTACATTTCTTACGGATATAAGCGTTAGATATTATTTGTTACTAAACATTACTAACAGTTATAAGCATTATTTATGTATTCTGTAACAGATCCAAGAAGCAAAAACTCATCACATATTAATTCGATTTGTAACACTTATAACCGTTACAAAATTTAGTAACAATCAATATCTAACAATTATATCCGTTATGAATAATATATATTATTTTTTTAATAATTCTCTTGGCTATCAAGAAAACTATTGAAGCATTAATAAAATACTAGTGGTACAATAAACAAATACAAAGCTATATAAACAAATACTAGTGGTACAATAAACAAATACAAGGCTATATTGTATCCACAACTGAGATAAGTATAGAATCAAATTCAGAGATTTATGTCTCCAAATTGACCACACTATATACCCACAACTGAGATAAGTACATAATCAAGTTCAAAGCTTTAAGTCTCCAAATTGACCATACACACTACTAGCTAGCACATAGACATAGCAGCCGCAGACTACCAGAGAGACAGACACCATATACTTAGAGCAGCAAGGAAACAAATAAGTGTTCTGAACATCAAAAGCCCGCCCGCAGCCCCACCACTTGCACCAGCATGGAAACCAGCAACAAACCTGCAATTTTAAAAAATAAGAGTGAAGATTAGTATCATAATATTCAAATTGACCACACCATATACCCACAACTAAGATAAGCACATAATCAATTCCAGAGCTTTAAGTCTCCAAATTGACCATACACATTACTGGCTAGCACATAGAATTAAAACTGTTGCGCTTATTGTGGGTGCAAATTTTGGCAATAAGTCTACAAACCGCGGGACCCACCGGCCCTGCCTAGTGGGCCCATAGAGACTACCGCAGGACCCATCGGCCTTGCCTGGTGGGCCCACAGAGACTACCGCGGGACCCACCGGCCCTGCCTGGTGGGCCCGAAGAGACTACCGCGGGACCCATCGGCCCCGCCCGGTGAGCCCACAGGGTCTGCCATGGGACCAATCAGCCTTGCCTGGTGAATCGCCACAGATGACAGCGGGACCCACCAGCCCTGCCTGGGGAATCCCCCAGATACGACAGCAGAAACCACCATTTGCCCCGGATTTCCTCCCAGGAAATCCTATAAATAGCAGAGCTTTCAGAAGTAAAAGGATCCAGTTCCAGATCCCAGTTCTAAATCCAGAGAGAAGATCAGTGCCATCATTTAATATCTGATTTCAGAAATCAGAGCTCTGGAATTTTCAGTTTCCCATCCTTCAACTCTCCTCGATCTTCTTTTTGTCTCTGAAGAGATCGGAGAGACTTTAGTGACACTCGACCTGTCGAGGTTACTTCGAGCAAAGTGATAGTGAATTTGGGTTGCTCCCTATAGCACGGAGACGTAGGCTTCGACTGAACTCCGAGATCACCTCTCGTTTTAACTCTCTCTGATTGCATCTCTCTTTGATCGCATACCTAAAGAGCTAACTCAAAGTCACTAAGGCATCAGCCTTCGAACATACCTTCTAACCAACAGATCGACCAATGATTTCCTACTCGACTTCAATTGACTGGTGAGGTGAAGTCTTCGGATCTGCACGAAGATTTTTCTCCCACAGTTTGGCGCCGTCTGTGGGATCCGAGCGAGAAGCCGAGTTCGCTCTACAATGAATATCAGATCGGTTGAGCAGACAATCGATCCAGATAGTCAAACTTCCCAGCCCCTTCGGTTGAGCAGACAACCGTTCGGGCACCGGCAATCTGGTTGCATCCTTTGCTTTCCCTAAATGGCGAGGACGAAGCATCAGGATCATCCAAAGGGAAGTAACACGCATCAAGCTCGTCCGGAGACTCGTTCAATGAGCCAACGGCTCAACTTCGGACAGCCCCTTGCTATCCCTGAATTGGGGGTTCGCTCGGAAGATCGGTCGATCGATCGATCATACCACCTCCTCGACAATCAATCGGGCAAACTGCCCCCGCTCCAGCTGAAGACCCGCCATCTATATATCAGATCTTGGCAGTCGATTTTCAGCTGTTACAACTGGCAAAGCAAAATGCCACCCTCACCACCGAAAGGGACACCCTCAAGAGAGCACCCTCTGAAGTCGGGATTGTTCTTCCCATCCCCTCGTCTAACGAGAAAATGGATCTACCACGACACTCGATTCACTCTGAGCCACAGAGATCAATGGGCACCGCTGCCCTTGAGAGGATCCGTCGCGATCCAACTCCCTCTGCTGCTCCATGGAAGCAGAGTGTCTAGGATCGTATAGACGATGAGTCCTCTCAATCGTCCTCGGGCCGCAACTATGACAGGCAGACACGATCGAAGCCCGACTTACGAAGAAAGCAACAGATGAAAGATACACCCTCAAAGAGTAGAGCTTCTCCGTCACTCCCACTTCAATGTGGAGCCGGAACGGATCTTCATCATCGACTCCAACCGGCTGACACTCAAAGGCCCGAACAAGACCTCGCGATCTTACCTCTCGACCTTCATCCAGGTCGGGGGCATGGTCGAAGGGAGGGATACTCCTCTGCTGGACCTCTCCATTGAAGTCTGTTCCAATCAACATTTCCAAGGGGATGGAGAACTCCAACTCTTCCCAAATTCAATTGCCTCAAGGGAGATCCTACTCTCCACATACTGGCCTTCAAGCAAGCCTTGACGCCACATGAAGAGGAGAACAACGTGCTCTGCCGCACCTTTGCTGGGAGCCTCGACGAGCCATCCCTCGATTGGTACCACAACCTCCGAGCTGGATCCATCACCCAATTCAGTGTCTTGGCTAACCATTTCGTACAGCACTACCAGCTCAACTTGAAGCCGGAGAAGAAGCTAGACTCCCTCTACAGGCTAAGGATGGGTGCTGACGAGAGTCTTCACAGTTTTACGCGAAGGTTTCGCAACGAACATGCTGCTCTTTCGGGACGACATCTAGATGATGAGGCCATCATGCTAGCCTTCCAGAATGCTCTCTGTTTCGATCTCCACATCTACAACGACTTCATTTGCAATCCTCCTCCTTCCTTGGGTTCAATGTTTGATCGAATCCAAAGAGAGATCGAGGTAGAAGATGATCAAGTCGCCCGAAAGGGGCGCGAGACGAAGCTGCGATCAGCTAAAAGAGAAGCCCTGAAGTATGCTGCCAAAGCTCACAACGCAGAAGCAGTGATTCCCCCTGCACCAAAGAGGTCGAGAAACGACGGACGCAGATCTCCTCCGAAGAAGACAACATTCACTGATTGGACTCTACCGATCGAGCAAATCCTCGATCAAATTCAGCACGAAAAGTTCCTCCGAAGGCCGAACCCTCTGCAGCCGGACACCAAGGTCACAGCGGACAAAACAGTCTACTGTGACTTCCACCGCAGTCACGGACACCCTACCGATCGATCACTACAAAAAAAATAGTTTTTACCGACGAAAAATATCTATCGGTAAAGTTAGTTTTTCGTCGGTAAAGATTTATCGCGACGGAAGTCATTTCCGTCGCTAGTCTGTCGGGAAAAAAGGCGTCGGGAAAAATCGGCGACGGACAAAAAATTTCCGTCGATATTAATAATTAATACCGACGGATATTTTGTGTCCGTCGGTAATATACAAATATTTAATTATAAATATAAAAGATTTTTGCCGATGGAATATTACCGTCCGTCAGCAATATATAAGATTTTTGCCGACGGAATATTACTCTTCGTCGGCAATATATAAGCTTATTACCGACGGACATTATAAATTCCGTCGCCAATATACAAATTATTTAAAAAAATAAAATAGCTTATTACCGACGGAAGTGATAAATTCCGTCAGCAAAAAAATATGATTTTGTTTTTAAAAATTACTTAAATAATTTTTTTTAATTCCTGTTATTTATAACAATACCATAATATATTCAAATATTACCATAATTGACTAAATCAACTATTACCACAATTTATCAAATAATACCGCAATTTATCAAATAATTCCACAATATATTCAAATATTACCATAATTTATTAAATCAACTATTACAGCAATTTATCAAATATTACCACAATACCAGACAATTATAGACAAGACCAAAAATTGACCACATATTTATTACAAAATTATTTTTACATAATCCAAAACTGAGGGAGGCTGCGTGCCCTAGCTCAACCACCCCAAGCCGCCCGGCACCAACGTTGGTGCTCTCATCCCCTGACGCTGCACATCTTGCAATTAACATGTATTTGTTAAAAAAATAATTTATATCTGTAGTTGAGAGTCTAAGCGTTGAAAATTTAAAAGTTAGTGTGTTTCGGATTTGAAATTGGTTTGGATTTGATCGGATCGTCATCGGATCGGCATCTGATAATTCGTACTTAGAATTATTTCGTATTTCAGACTTGCGAGCGAGATCTAATTGGATATTTTAATAATTTACGCTCCGATTGATCTATTTAGAGTCTAAGCGTTGAAAAATTATAAGTTAGCGTGTTTCGGATTTGAAATTGGTTTGGATTCGATCGGATCGTCATCCGATAATTCATAATTGGAATTATTTCGTATTTCGGACTTGCGAGCGAGTTCTAATTGGATATTTTAATAATTTACGCTCCAATTGACCGATTTAGAGTCTAAGCGTTGAAAAATCATAAGTTAGCGTGTTTCAGATTTAAAATAGGTTTGGATTCAATCGGATCGTCATCGGATCGGCATCCGATAATTCGTACATTGAATTTTTCCGTATTTCGGACTTGCGAGCGAGTTCTAATTGGATATTTTGACAATTTACGCTCCGATTGACCTATTTAGAGTCTAAACGTTGAAAAATCATAAGTTAGCGTGTTTCGGATTTGAAATAAGGTTGGATTCGATCGGATCGTCATCGGATCGGCATCCAATAATTCGTATTTGAAATTTTTCCATATTTTGGACTTGCGAGAGAGTTCTAATTGGATATTTTAACAATTTACGCTCCGATTGACCGATTTAGAGTCTAAGCGTTGAAAAATCATAAGTTAGCATCTTTCATATTTGAAATAGGTTTGGATTCGATCGGATCGGCATCCGACAATTCGTACTTGGAATTTCGCCGTATTTCGGACTTGCGAGCGAGTTCCAATTGGATATTTTAATAATTTATACTCCGATTGACCGATTTAGAGTCAAAACATTGAAAAATCATAAGTTAGCGTGTTTCGGATTTGAAATAGGTTTGGATTCGATCGGATCGGCATCCGACAATTCATACTTGGAATTTTTCTGAATTTCGGACTTGCGAGCGAGTTCTAATTGGATATTTTAACAATTTATGCTACGATTGACTGATTTAGAGTTTAATCGTTGAAAAATCATAAGTTAGCATGTTTCGGATTTGAAATAGGTTTGGATTCGATCGGATCGTCATCGGATCGGTATCCGATAATTCATACTTGGAATTTTTTTGTATTTCGGACTTACGAGCGAGTTCTAATTGGATATTTTAACAATTTACGCTCTGATTGACCCATTTAGAGTCTAAGCGTTGAAAAATCATAAGTTAGCGTGTTTCGGATTTGAAATAGGTTTGGATTCGATCGGATCGTCATCGGATCAGTATCCGATAATTCGTACTTGGAATTTTTCCGTATTTCGAACTTGCGAGCGAGTTCTAATTGGATATTTTAATAATTCACGCTCTGATTGACCCATTTTGAGTCTAAGCGTTGAAAAATCATAAGTTAGTGTTTTTCGGATTTGAAATAGGTTTGGATTCGATTGAATCGTCATCCGATAATTCGTACTTGGAATTTTTCCATATTTCGGACTTGCGAGCGAGTTCTAATTGGATATTTTAACAATTTATACTCCGATTGACCGATTTAGAGTCTAAGCGTTGAAAAATCATAGGTTAGCGTGTCTCGGATTTGAAATAGGTTTGGATTCGATCGGATCGGACAATTCGTACTTGGAATTCTTCTGTATTTCGGACTTACGAGCGAGTTCTAATTGGATATTTTAATAATTTACGCTCTGATTGGCCGATTTAGAATCTAAGCATTGAAAACTCATAAGTTAGCGTGTTTCGGATTTGAAATAGGTTTGGATTTGATCGGATCATGATCGGATTGGTATCCGATAATTCGTACTTAGAATTTCTCCGTATTTTGAACTTGCGAGCGAGTTCTAATTGGATATTTTAACAATTTACACTCCGATTGATCCATTTAGAGTCTAAGCATTGAAAAATCATAAGTTAGCGTGTTTCGCATTTGAAATAGGTTTGGATTCGATCAGATCGTCATCGGATCAGCATCCGATAATTGGTACTTGGAACTTTTCTGTATTTCGGACTTGCGAGCGAGTTTTAATTGGATATTTTAACAATTTACGCTCCGATTGACCGATTTAGATACTAAGCATTGAAAAATCATAAGATAGCGTGTTTCGGATTTGAAATAGGTTTGGATTCGATCGGATTGACATCCGACAATTTGTACTTTGAATTTTTCCGTATTTCGGACGTGCGAGCGAGTTCTAATTGAATATTTTAACAATTTACGCTCTGATTGACCGATTGAGAGTCTAAGCATAGAAAATCATAAGTTAGCGTGTTTCTGATTTGAAATAGGTTTGGATTCGATCGGATCATCATCGGATCGATATCCGATAATTCGTACTTGGAATTTTTACGTATTTCGGACTTGTGAGCGAGTTCTAATTGGATATTTTAATAATTTACGCTCCGATTGACCCATTTAGAGTCTAAGCGTTGAAAAATCATAAGTGAGTGTATTTCGGATTTGAAATAGGTTTGGATTCGATCGGATCGTTATCGGATCGGCATCCGATAATTCGCACTTGGAATTTTTCTATATTTCGGACTTGCGAGTGAGTTCTAATTGGATATTTTAACAATTTACGCTCCGATTGACCGATTTAGAGTCTAAGCGTTGAAAAATCATAAGTTAGCATGTTTCGAATTTGAAATAGGTTTGGATTCGATCAGATCGGCATCCGATAATTCGTACTTGGAATTTTTTCGTATTTCGGACTTGTGAGCCAGTTCTAATTGGATATTTTTACAATTTATGCTCTGATTGACCAATTTAGAGTCTAAGCGTTGAAAAATCATAAGTTAGTGTGTTTCGGACTTGAAATAGGTTTGGATTCGATCGGATCATCGTCAGATCGGTATCCGATAATCCAAACTTAGAATTTTTTCGTATTTCGGACTTGTGAGCGAGTTCTAATTGGATATTTTAACAATTTATGCTTCAATTGACCCATTTAGAGTCTAAGTGTTGAAAAATCATAAGTTAGTGTGTTTCGGATTTGAAATAGGTTTGGATACGATCGGATCGTCATCGGATCGGTATCCGATAATTCGAACTTGGAATTTTTTCGTATTTCGGACTTACGAGCAAGTTTTAATTGGATATTTTAATAATTTACGCTCCGATTGACCGATTTAGATTCTAAGCGTTGAAAAATCATAAGTTAGCGTGTTTCGGATTTGAAATAGGTTTGGATTCGATCGGATCATCATCGGATCGATATCCGATAATCCGATTTTAGAATTTTTTCGTATTTCAGACTTGCGAGCGAGTTCTAATTGGATATTTTAATAATTTACACTCCGATTGACCGATTTAGATTCTAAGCGTTGAAAAATCATAAGTTAGCGTGTTTGGGATTTGAAATAGGTTTGGATTCGATCGAATCATCATCGGATCGATATCCGATAATTCGTACTTAGAATTTTTCTATATTTTGGACTTATGAGCGAGTTCTAATTGGATATTTTAACAATTTACGCTCCGATTGACCCATTTAGAGTCTAAGCATTGAAAAATCATAAGTTAGCGTGTTTCGGATTTGAAATAGGTTTGGATTCGATCGGATCGGCATCCGATAATTCGTACTTGGAATTTTTTCATATTTCAGACTTGCGAGCGAGTTCTAATTGGATATTTTAACAATTTACGCTCTGATTGGCCGATTTAGATTCTAAGCGTTGAAAAATCATAAGTTAGAGCGTGTTTCGGATTTGAAATAGGTTTGGATTTGATCGGATCGACATCCGACAATTCGTACTTGGAATTTTTTTGTATTTCGGACTTGCGAGCAAGTTCTAATTAGATATTTAAACAATTTTGGCTCCGATTGACAAATTTAGAGTCTACGTGTTGAAAAGTCATAAGTTAGCGTCTACGCGTTGAAAAATCATATAGAGAATATTGTAGAGAGTGATTGTCACAAAACAATACTCTCTATGGCTTTCTCCCTATAATAAATTCTCTACATAACATTGTCCCTACAACATTCTCTACTATATTCTGAATAATATTTCCTCTCTACTATATTTTCTACAATATATTCTCTATATAATGCTCTCTACTACATTCTTACTGCATATATACACTCTACACTCTCTATTACATCTTTCTACTACATTCTCTTTGTATAATCGTAAAAAGTACCAATTGCATGAGTGAATTTAAAATAATTTGCACTTACAAAGCTTCAGTCAAAGTTTACCTGTATGCCAGTATAACTGCAGAGATAGAAATCGAACTCCGTTGGGTGGCATATTGTTGTGTCCACTACAAATGTCACATGAGGGAGATATCCCTCTTCCAACGAGGCACACACCTAGCATGATTAAAAAATAAAATTCTATCATTTAAAAGAAAAACAGAGGCTACATCATTACCATGAGAGAGAGAGAGACCATTTGCTTGCTTACTAGATGTAAGCAATGAAACAAATACTTACCTTTCGAATCGCATCCATTTCATAGAGCAGGACATGATTGAATTGCCCTTCGCTAACACCGTCCCTGTGATATGTAGACACATGTTAAGAGAAGCTTCCACATGGGAGGCATAATCACAATAGTGAGAAAAAAAAATAGTAAGCAATGTTCCACCTGTAGAATATGATTCTATGAGGCCTTTGCCGCATCGATCGATAGAAGGCGACTAAAAGCTCTCTGGGTAACAATCAAAGTAATAGCTATAAATAACTTGGTTCATAATCTTTAGTTAGAGCATGTTTTAGTTACAACATACCGGATTAGCAGTCTTCGATGACATAAACAACCTCTGAAGCCTATCCCTAAGCGGGAAGTATAGGAGAACATTTGCAGATATATTTTTCTTCCTTCGATTGGTACTAGACTCGGCATCCGTGCCTATGCCACCTTGCAAATCATGTATCATACCCTGCATGTCATCGCCATCGTCCATATTAATATTATCATCATCGCCCTAAACAAGCATATTCGCGAGCCCAAACAAGCCGAGCTTTGGTCTCCTTAAGCTTGGCTCGTTTATTAAACATAACCCTAACCTAAATCTAACCCTAACCCTAATCCTAAACCTAAACCTAAACCATAAACCTAACCCTAATCCAAAACTTAAACCCTAAACCTAACCCTAATCCAAAACTTAAACCCTAAACCTAACCTGAACCCTAAACCTAACCTAAACCCCACCCTAAACCCTAACATAAACCCTAAACCTAACCTAAACCCCATGCTAAACCCTAAACCTTAAACCCTAACAAATATATAGACTTTCTAAAAATGAATGTATACTCTTTCTAATATACACTTTCTGAAGACGAATATACTCTTTCTAAGTATTTGAAAATCATAAGTTTTCGGGTTTCACATTTTCAAGTTGGTTTGGATTCGATCGGATCGTCATCGGATCGCATTCGATAATTCGTACTCATATGATTTTTTATATTTCCGACTTACGAATGAGTATTTAGTAGATATTTAAGATTTTGTTATCGGATTGACTAATTTAGAGACTAATTTAGAGACTAAGTATTTACCGAACTTGTTCGTGAGCTACTAATTTTAAAAACTATATTTTCCCCCATGCAATTCAGTTTTAATCAGATAAAAATGATCAAATAAGGAAATTAAGGAGTTGACAAAAGGGTATAAACCCTTACCTAAACCTAATATAAACCCTTACCTAAACCTAAACCTAAACCGTAAACCTAACTCTAAACCTAAACCCTAAACCTAAACACTAAACCTAACCCTAACCCTAATCCTAAACCTAACCCTAACCCTAATCCTAAACCAAACCTAACCCTAACCCTAATCCTAAACCTAAACCCTAAACATAACGCTAACCTAAACCTAACCCTAACCCTAATCCTAAACCTAAACCTAAACTCTAAACCCTAACCTAAACCATAAACCTAAACTTAATCCAAAACTTAAACCCTAAACCTAACCCTAAACCTAACCTCAACCCTAAACCTAACCTAAACCCCACCCTAAACCCTAACATAAACCCTAAACCTAACCTAAACCCCATGCTAAACCCTAAACCTTAAACCCTAACAAATATATAGACTTTCTGAAAATGAATGTATACTCTTTCTATTATACAGTTTCTGAAGACGAATATACTCTTTCCAAGTATTTGAAAATCATAAGTTTTCGGGTTTCACATTTTCAAGTTGGTTTGGATTCGATCGGATCGTCATCGGACCGCATTCGATAATTCGTACTCATATGGTTTTTTGTATTTCCGACTTACGAATAAGTATTTAGTAGATATTTAAGATTTTGTTATCGGATTGACTAATTTAGAGACTAATTTAGAGACTAAGTATTTACCGAACTTGTTCGTGAGCTACTAATTTTAAAAACTATATTTTCCCCCATGCAATTCAGTTTTAATCAGATAAAAATGATCAAATAAGGAAATGAAGTAGTTGACAAAAGGGTATAAACCCTTACCTAAACCTAATATAAACCCTTACCTAAACCTAAACCTAAACCGTAAACCTAACTCTAAACCTAAACCCTAAACCTAAACATTAAACCTAACCCTAACCCTAATCCTAAACCTAAACCCTAAACATAACCCTAACCTAAACCTAACCCTAACCCTAATCCTAAACCTAAACCCTAAACATAACCCTAACCTAAACCTAACCCTAACCCTAATCCTAAACCTAAACCTAAACTCTAAACCCTAACCTAAACCTAAACCATAAACCTAAACTTAATCCAAAACTTAAACCCTAAACCTAACCCTAATCCAAAACTTAAACCCTACACCTAACCTCAACCCTAAACCTAACCCTAATCCAAAACTTAAACCCTAAACCTAACCTCAACCCTAAACTTAACCTAAACCCCACCCTAAACCCTAACATAAACCCTAAACCTAACCTAAACCCCATGCTAAACCCTAAACCTTAAACCCTAACAAATATATACACTTTCTGAAAATGAATGTATACTCTTTCTAATATACACTTTCAGACGAATATATAGTCATTCTAAAGACGAATATATACTTGTAGGGACCTTAATTAATATAGCAAATTATGGTGTCTAAAAACTACATTTTGCCCCCATTCAATTCAATTTTGATAAGATAAAAATTACCAAATGAGGGAATTAAGTAGATGACAAAAGGGGTATTGTGCTAACATTCCAAACTTTAGAATGCGATTTGGAACAAAATAAACTAAGGGGGAGAGGGAGGAGGAGGAGGAGCTCACCGGAGATGGAGAGGGAGGCCTCGAGGAGGAGGAGGAGCAGTGACGCCGGCGGAGGGGACGTCGAGCAGCGTCGTCGGTATGTGGCGCGCGGAAGGGGAGGGGACGGGTGACCGGAGGCACGAGAGAGGGGAGGGGTGGCCGGAGGCGCAAGGGAGGAGAGGGGTGGCCGTCCGGAGGCACGTGAGGGAGGGGAGGAAGGCCGGGGAGGGGGAGGGGGGGAATTAGATCGAGAGAGAGGGGGGGGTATTTAGATCGAAACCGAAAGAGGGATCGGCGAGGTTAAAAAAATCGCAGGGTTTTTACCGACGGACAATATATATTCCGTCGGTAAAAAGTAGTTTTATACCGACAATTACTCTTTTTCTGTCGATAATTAAAATGGTAAAAATAAATTAAAATTTATATATTAATATTACCGACAAAATAAACCTTTACCGTCGGTAATATTAGTTATACCGATGGATATATAGTTACCGTCGGTAAAAATAAATAAAAAAAAATAGCAAAATATAAAATATATTATTAGCGACGGACTTTTATATTACCGTCGGTAATAACATATATTACCGACGGATAATATATAACTGTCGGTAATAAATATGAAAAAAAAATTAAAAAAATCAAAGTATTATTACCGACAGAAAATATTATTACCGTCGATAAAATATATATTATTACCGACGGTAATAGAAATTTTCGTCGGTAAAAAACCTATTTCTTGTAGTGGATGTTATCGATTGAGGTACCACCTCGAGGATTTGCTGAAAGAAGGCCACCTCCAAGAGTTCGTCAAAGGCGGACCAGACCAGCACCGACCTTCCACGAAGGGGAAAGAAGCTTGCTGGATCCACCAGATCTCTACCGATCAACCACCTATCACCGTGAGCGCCAACGTCTTTGGCATTCATGGGTCATTGCACAATCAAGCATTGACCAGGAAAGAAGTTGATCGGCAAGTTCGGCGCATCTTCAACGTTCGCTCCGTAGCGAACAAGGAAGATACCTGGATCGAGAAGCCTATCAAAGGCCTAGCTTGGCCCTCCATCATTTTCAATGACGCCGATCTTCAAGGAGTTCATACTCCACATCGAGACCCCCTGGTCTTGAAGCTCATCATCGACGACAGCACCGTCAACCGCATCCTGATTGACACCGGGAGCTCAATCGATATTATGTTCTCAGACTGCTTCAAACGTCTGGGACATAAATATTCGAATCTTGAAGTCGTCCCGACGGTGACCACGGGCTTCAACGACGAGCAGAGCATAACAATGGGCAAATCAAGATTCACCCTCGACCTTAGCCGAGAGACTCGAGTCTCGGTGAGGTTCGCAATCGTCGAGGGGACATCCAACTATAACATCATCCTCGATCGACCATTTCTCCACCAGATCAATGCCATCTCCTTTTCGTACCATTAACTCCTCAAATTTGCAACGGGAGAGGGTATTGTCTGCATCCGAGGAGATCAGCAAGTCGGACGATCCTGCGAAGCTGCCGCCGTAAGAACAGATCGTAGAATAAATCTCGCTCCCCCAAAGCGACCCAGAGATGAAGCCGGTCCTTCCTCGAGATAGCAACCAAAGGAGATCCCGCTGACCGAACCCCCTCCGATCGAGTGGGAGGATTCACCTTCAATTGAGAAGATCATTCCAATCAATATCGGCAGTAAAGATCTCCCTCGGGAAACCTTCATTGGTACCGGTCTTAGCGACGCAGAAGCGCGAGACATGGTATCCTTCCTTCAATCCAACATCGATGTCTTCGCCTGGTGCTTCAAAAATATGCCTGGGATCAACCCAGATGACGCGTGTCATCGACTCACAATCAAAGAAGGAGTGAAGCCAGTCAAGCAAAAGCCACACACAATCCGACCAGAGCGACAAGTTGCGGTTCAAGAGGAGATCAGTAAGCTACTCGCAGCAGGCTTCATTCGTGAAGTAGAGTACCCTACTTGGATCTCCAATATAGTTGTTGTCCCAAAGAAGAATGGTAAGGTCAGAGTAAGCATCGACTTCACCAACCTCAACAAAGCTTGTCCCAAGGATCCATTTCCCATGCCAAGAATAGACAGGCTCGTTGACGCCACTGCTGGTCACGAGCTCTTATCTTTCATGGACGGATACTATGGATACAATCAAATTCTGCTACACCTGGACGATCGAGAGAAGATGTGCTTCGTGACTGATCGAGGACTTTACTGCTACAACGTAATGCCTTTCGGTCTCAAGAATACTGGATCCACCTATCAAAGGCTAGTCACATAGATGTTCGAAGATCAAATCGGGCGCAACGTCAAAGTCTATGTAGACGATCTCCTCACCAAAAGTTCAAGTCATGGGAGCCACCTCTCCGATCTGGCTGAGATGTTCCAAATCCTTCGGAAGTACCGCATGAAGCTCAATCCAGCTAAATGTGCATTCGGAGTTCAATCGGGCAAGTTCCTAGGCCACCTTGTGACCAGGAGAGGCATCGAAGCCAACCTCGATCAAATTCGAGCTATACTCGATATGCCGTCACCTACCAATCGAAAGGAAGTGCAACGCCTCACTGGAAGGTTAGCAGCCCTCAACCGATTCATCTCAAAGTCTTCTGACAAGTGCAAGCCGCTCTTCGACAAACTACGAAAGGCAGATACCTCTGGGTGGAGCCCAACTTGCGAGCAATCTTTCCAAGACGTTAAGAGATATCTTGTACGTGCTCCCATCTTAACCGCTCCACTTCCAAAAGAAGACCTCGGGCTCTATCTCGCTGTCACCAATCAAGCAATCAGTGTGGTCCTGGTCAGCAGAAGAGAAGGCGTCGAGCATCCAGTCTACTACATCATCCATACACTTCTCCCAGTAGAGACTCGCTACTCAAAGACTGAGAAAGTCATATTAGCCTTACTCACTGCATCAAGACGACTCCAGCCCTATTTCATTTCCCACCTGATCACAGTCATCTTATAGCACCCACTCAAAGATATCCTCGACAAGGTGGGTCGAGCGGGTCAAATGACCAAATGGGTGATCGAGATGAGCGCCCTCAGGATCCAATTCGAACCTCGCACTTCACTCAAGGGACAAGCAATCGCTGATTTCTTAGCCGACTTCCCAGTCGAAGACCCCATAACTTAGGAAGAAGATGTCGATATGCGCCTTGAAGATGAAGATGAACCTCCGTTCAATCTGGTTGCAAAGACCACTCCAAGCCTTGAGGCTCCTACCACCTTGTCAGCTCGATGGAAACTTTACACTGATGGAGCTTCGAGCACAATCGGCTCAGGAATTGGGATAGTCTTGATATCCCCCGAACTTGATCATCTTCAGAAGGCCATTCTCCTTGGATTCAACGCCACCAACAACAAAGCCGAATACGAAGCACTCGTCTCCGGACTCGAAATGGCCGAATCCCTCGGAGTAGATCGACTCACCGTCTACAGTGACTCCCAACTAATCATAAGACAGATCAACGGGGAATACATGGCAAGAGAAGAAAGGATGCAGCATTATTTGACTCTAGTGTGACATCTTCAATAACGCTTTGTTAACATCGAGTTCATCCAAGTCCCGAGAGCAAAAAATCGAGAGGCAGACACCTTGGCTAACGCTGCCTCGGTCCTTGGAGATTCACTCGGAGAGAGACAAATACAAATCGACTATCAAGAGTCGCACAAAATTACTCTCGAGCAACAAGTCATCGCCACTACAGAAAGAACCGGGGGTAGAGAACAGCCAACTACCGATCGTGCCCCAACACATGAGCTCGAAGATTGGAGACGGCCAATCTTTGACTTCTTCAAACAAGGTACCATACCAGAAGATCCAATTCAAGCCCGAAGACTTCAGAGGAAATTGCCATGCTATAGCCTCCAAGGGGAGGATCTATATTTCAGATCACACAATGGGATGTTACTCAAGTGCATTAGTCCTTTGCAAGCAAAGACAATCTTAGTCGACATCCATTCTGGGGCCTGTGGCAATCACTCGGGAGGAAGATCTCTTGAAGCCAAGACAAAACTGCAAGGTTACTACTGGCCAACAATGGCAAGAGACGCTCACCAAGTGGTTCAAAGATGCGAGCCTTGCCAGCGACACGCTCGAGCTATCCATCTTCCAGTAGATGAGCTCCATCAACTAACAATTCCCTGGCCCTTCCATCAATGGGGGTTGGACTTCTTAGGTCCTTTCCCGCCAACACCAAGCAAGAAGTACCTGCTGCTGGCCACAGATTACTTCACTAAATGGGTGGAAACCGTGCCACTATTCCGAGAGACTAATGATGAGGTCATCAAATTCATTAGACATAACATCTTCTCATGGTTTGGCATACCACAAGTCCTACTTGCTGACAACGGAGCTCAATTCGACTCCGACAAGTTCCGAGAGTTCTGCCTGAGCAATGTAATCAAACTCTTCTACTCAACACCAAGGTATCCTCAGTGCAATGGCCAAGCCGAAGCCTCCAACAGAGCTATCCTTGGTCTACTCAAGAAGAAGCTCGATAACAAGAAAGGATTGTGGGAGCAAGTGCTACCTGAAGTCTTGTGGGGCTATCGAACCACTCCAAGAAGATCAACTGGGTTCTCGCCCTTTCGCTTAACATACGGGTCAGAAGCAGTTCTCCCAACGGAGACCATCTCAAACACTTTGAAGACCAGAGCAATTGAAGAGGGGGTTAATGAAGAGCTTCGAGTCCATGACCTTGATTTCTCTGAAGAATTACGAGACCAGGCAACCATTCATGTTGCCAAGTATCAGCATAAGATCAAACGAGCTTACGATCAGAAGGTCAACAAGAGATAGTTCCCAATTGGCAGCCTAGTCCTCAGGGCAGTTTTCTACAACACCAAAGAGCACAACAGTGAAAAACTAGCTCCCAACTGGGAAGGACCTTACATCGTTGAATCGGTAGGAGGCAAAGGATCTTATCGACTGATCTTGCAAGAAGGAGATAGACTACCACGAGCTTGGAATGCTAGACATCTCAAAATGTTCTATCCATGATGTAAATTCTATGATGAATAAAGATCGCTTTCAAATGTTCTTCGTGTCGACTCAAGTTCTGAAGCAGTTCCAAGTCATCTACATTCGAGTTCTAAGTCATCCACATTCAAATTACCAGGTCATTTAACAAGTTTGGGTGCTTGAGTTGCGACTCAACCCCTTACAAGTAGATGTTAAACGGTTTCGGGTTGTAAAATAAAACAACCTTCAAGTCACTGGGTCAATTTAACAAGTTTGGGAATTTATGTTGCGACACGACCCCTTACATACAAATGTTAAATAACCTTCAATTGCAAGATCGTCTAACAAGTTTGGGTGCTTGAGTTGCGACTCAACCCCTAACAGGCAAATGTTAAACGATTTCAAGTTGTTTCATAACAACGCAACCTTCAATTACCAAATTACTTAACAAGTTTGGGTGATCGAGTTGTGACTCGACCCCTTACCGTCAAGTGTTAAGTATATTCAAGTATTCAATCCAGAACACAAACATTCGAAAGAGTTCAACACAAGACATTCAATTTCAAAACACCAAAAAAGAAGTTTTTATTCCTCAAAATTTCCAAGTACAGAAATAAGTTTTTACATGTGCAGAGATTACAGGTACAAAAGCAAGAAAAGAGATAGAATTAGTCAAGGCTTGGCCATACTTGGGGCGCGCGACCTCTCTCCTTCGGATCCACCACGAGCCTTGCTCGCTGCAGACGCCTTCGAAGATTGGATAACGCCAGCATAAACCCTGAAAGCTTCTACTGCTTTTTCTACCGTCGACCGGAAGCTCTCGCATTCGGCGCGTGTCTCCGTGAGCTCCTTCGTGAAGGCCTCCTCCTTGGCAGCGAGCGCGGCTTCCTTGGCAGCAAGTTGAGCCTTCAACTCCTTTATTTCAATCGCGCGCTCGACGGATAAGGTCTCTATTTTGAAGAATCTATTCTTTAACTTTTTGATCTTATGACCTCGAGCCACGTAGCTGTCGAGCCATCTCTTGCTCTCAATCCTCTCCTTACGAAGAGCCTCCTTCTTCACAGAAAGAGCTTCCTTCTTGGAAGTCAAAATTTCCTTCAGCTTAGCCTTCTCCTCGTTCGCGGCCTCCAGTTCGACCGTCAAGCGAGAGACTTCAGACGAAGCCCCCCGCTCTCCGACCCTCTTGAAGAGCCTCGTAGCGAGCTTCAGGACAACCGAGTTCTGCAAACAAACAAGAAGAGTTAGAAACATTTCTGAAGATACAACTCAAATCAAGTCAAGTTGATGCACTTACCACGACTTCGAGCCTATCATAGGCCTCTTCGATCGTAGCGTCCGGAAGATTGCAGAGCTTTCGAATCACTGACGTTGGTGGTTGATATCAACCTCACCCAAGTCCTTGAGCATCCGAGCCGTGCCAGCAGGAGTGTCTGTAATCAATACAAAAGTTCAAACAGTTAGAATATTTCAAACGTCAAAAGCAGAACAGTCAAGAAGAAGTAAACAGAGTGTACCTGTGGTCTCGGCTCGAGACGCTTCCGCCTTGCCCTTCCCCCGGTCGGAGCTCTTACCCCTGGGGGTCAACCTCTCCTTGACGGGGGACACCTCTGGCGGAGGTTGGGGAGTCCTAGCCTCCACACGACTCCCTCCTTCCTTTTGCAATAGAGAGGGAACATCGCGCGGAGGAGTGATCTCCCCTTCCTCCTGACGTTTAGCGTTTTGCTGAATCCTGGCCATGAGGCTGGCCGCTTCCTCTGCCACCTGAGCCACCGAGAGACGGGCAGCGAAGGAAGGTTGCTCAACCTCCACCCCGCCGCTTGTCGAAGCTCCCTCCAAGCGAAAAACTTAGGTTTTTGCCCAATCGCCTCAACCTCGACCGGTTGAATTTAATCGATCGGTCAACCTTGATCGATCGGTCACGTTCAACCGATCGATCAAATTTCTACTGGATCGGGTGAAAAACTTAGGTTTTTGCCCGATCGCCTCGACCTCGATCGGTTGAATTTAACCAATCGGTCAACCTTGATCGATCGGTCAAGTTCAACCGATCGGTCAAATTTCTACTGGATCGGGCAAAAAACTTAGGTTTTTGCCCGATCGCCTCGACCTCGACCGGTTGAATTTAACCGATCGGTCAATCTTGACCGATCGGTCAAGTTCAACCGATCGGTCAAATTTCTACTGGATCGGGCAAAAAACTTTGGTTTTTGCCCGATCGCCTTGACCTCGACCTGTTGAATTTAACCGATCGGTCGAATTTCTACTGGATCTGGTGAAAAACTTAGGTTTTTGCCCGATCGCCTCGACCTCGACCGATTGAATTTAACCGATCGGTCAACCTTGACCGATCGGTCAAGTTCAACCGATCGGTCAAATTTCTACTGGATCGGGCGAAAAACTTAGGTTTTTGCTCGATCGCCTCGACCTCGATTGGTTGAATTTAACCGATCGGTCAACCTTGATCGATCGGTCAAGTTTAACCGATCGGTCGAATTTCTACTGGATCGGGCGAAAAACTTAGGTTTTTGCCCGATCGCCTCGACCTCGACCGGTTGAATTTAACCGATCGGTCAAGTTCAACCGATCGGTCAAATTTCTACTGGATTGGGCGAAAAACTTAGGTTTTTGCCCGATCACCTCGACCTTGACCGGTTGAATTTAACCGATCGGTCAACTTTGATCGATCGGTCAAGTTCAACCGATCGGTCGAAATTCTTCTGGATCGATAAAAAAATGATGTTTTTTAACCGGTCGCCTCAACCGCCACCGGTTGAACTTAACCGATCGGTCAACTTTGACCGATCGGTCTATCCACGCTAACGCATAAGGAACGTTTTGCCCTCATGACAGGGGGTTGTCAGTTTTGCACCAAAAATCCAAGCCAGCCAGAATAATCCCTAGCTAACTTGGAGGGGGTAACTGTGGGTGCAAATTTTGGCAAGAAGTCTACAAACCGCGGGACCCACCGGCCCTACCTGGTGGGCCCACAGAGACTACCACGAGACCCACCGGCCTTGCCTGGTGGGCCCACAGAGACTACCGAGGGACCCACCGGCCCTGCCTGGTGGGCCCACAGAGACTACCACGGGACCCACCGGCCCTGCCTGGTGGGCCCAAAGAGACTACCGTGGGACCCATCGGCCCTGCCCGGTGAACCTACAGGGTCTGCCGTGGGACCCATCGGCCTCTCCTGGTGAATCCCCACAGATGACAGCGGGACCCACCAGCCCTACCTAGGGAATCCCCCAGATACGATAGCAGAAACCTCCATTTGCCCCGGATTCCCTCCCAAGAAATCCTATAAATAGCAGAGCTTTCAGAAGTAAAAGGATCCAGTTCCAGATCCCAGTTCTAAATCCAGAGAGAAGATCAGTGCCATCATCTGATATCTGATTTCAGAAATCAGAGCTTTGGAATTTTCAGTTTCTCATCCTTCAACTCTCCTCGATCTTCTTCTTGTCTCTGAAGAGATCGGAGAGACTTCAGTGACACTCGGCCTATCGAGGTTACTTCGAGCAAAGGGATAGTGAATTTGGGTTGCTCCCTATAGCACGGAGACGTAGGCTTCGGCTGAACTCCGAGATCACCTCTCGTGTTAACTCTCTTTGATTGCATCTCTCTTTGATCGCATACCTAAAGAGCTAACTCAAAGTCACTAAGGCATCAGCCTTCGAACATACCTTCTAACCAACAGATCGACCAACAATCTCCTACTCGACTTCAATTGACTGGTGAGGTGAAGTCTTCGGATCGGCACGAAGATTTTTCCCCCACACTTATACTGGAGATGAAAAATGCTTGGCCTTATCACTTCTTACATCAATATAGAAGACCAATAGGTCATAAGCAATTCGCTAGGAAAACCCAACTAACAAAATATAAGATGGAAGGAAGAATAGGAGTGGATTAGTGGGATTACCCTTCCCATTATAGCCCTTGTTTTTTAAATGGATAAATAAGATTCAATTGATTAGTGACAAAGAGAAGGGAAAAATGGGAAACAAAAAGTAGGATGAAAGGATTAATGGGTTAGTGGGATTTATGAATTATGCTACTCCATTCGTCCCTATCTATGAACATCCTCCATCATTGAGAACTTCTTTAATTCATCTCTCACATCTTACTATAAAAAGTTTTTAGCATAAAACTTGAAAACTGAATGCATCTTGAAATCTTCGTAGTACTATGTGGGCTCTGACCTTGATAAAGGTCACACCTTTGCAACTATGCTCCACTAAAAATTAATAGCCCAAATTAATAGTCAAAAAGATGGCATTACTAAATTGTACGAAGGGCAAAATAGAACACATTGGGCACTTTGTAGGCGAACTTTGTCATCCACTTGATGCCATTTCGGCAAGACGCCTTTATGGGTCGCCACTCGCCGCACGATGGGTGCCCTTGGTGCTGTCGAGATTTTGCTCTGGTTAGGTCCTGGTGTAAACCAAGGTTAGTAACTAGATGTGGCCTGAGATGCAGCTCGAGCGTGTGGCTCATCACCATATCGAGTCTGGCCCCATTCAGGTTCAAATTGGGTCGATCTAGTCCGACACAATTCGGCCTAATTAGCATGGCGCAGTTTGATTTGGTTCGATTGAATCGATTGAGCCTAGTTTATCAAAGGTTTGAGCCAGAGGCTCGATCAAGAATGTAACTGTTGCACTATGTATAGTCAGGGCCGACACCTCCTTCGATGTGAATGGGATCCTCACAAGCATATAGAAGCCAAGAGGTATGTCAAGATGCCACGGGAAAATCATGTGCAAAAAAGGGGCTCACCAGGTCTGCATATGCCGAGTGTATGACAAAATGGGCTTTCTATTTTCCTAATCTGGGAACTCTGTCCATAAAACTTCAAGTTTCCTTGTGCATGCGTTGAAGTCTCATAATGAGACCTTTCACGTTTCTCAATAAGAAACTCTATCGAATTCCTGGCACAAATCCCGAGAAGGGACAAGGGACAAATTCTGAGGTGAAATAGTAAACAAATCCCGATAAGAATTGGTCTTCTAGGAGACATCTGTGTCTCCCTCCATGTCAAATAAGAGTCATTAATTTCATGGAGGTAGTGCCTCTGAATTAACCTTTAATTGAACAATTTTCAAAGTACAAATTATGGAACCCTGCATTAAAATTGCTTTTCAAAAATCGTCCAAAACCCTTCAATGATCTACTTTTCTTACCCAAATTAATAGCCAAAAAGATAGCATTACTAAATGGAAATACAAAAGGTACTAACCTGAATTCACAGGAGTGCCTTGCGGTGTGAGGCTACTCATATCGGCTGAGACAGAGGCATTCCTACGAAGCTTTGGCATCTCATTGGTGCCATCAAATCCCCTGAAATGAAGGAACATGAAATGAATAATTGACAGTATCTAACAAGTCAATGAGTTGCTCATATATGTGTATCGATAACTCTACATGCATTAGAATCAGAGGCCTGGAAAAACAAAAAATATGGGAAAATGTGGTTGTATCTACCGACCTTAAGTGAAAAGTCAGTTATATCTAGCAACAATAATATAGCCTCGAAATAATGGGCTAGAACCTTTGCAAGCATCTGCTGGTAGAGTTCTGCAAATAAGACTCACCATAATTAGTTTCACAGCTATAAAATAGACATTAGACACCAAATACTTCTAGCTAATATATGTGGTCATTGTGAAAAGTAAACGGAGATATGACTATGTTATAAATTTGAAGGAAAAAATAATAATCAAGCCCCTAAAGCTTATATATACAATAAAGATAAAAGATACATGCTTTTATAAGAAAAAAAAATAGGGTATTGAAAATAAACAAATACCTCCGAATTACTGTATTTGCAGTCTGGCTTCAAGCCAAATCAAAAAACCACATTCAACTAAACCTTGCATCAGAGTATGGTCATTTTGGGGACCGTCATAAATGAGAGCTTGTCCAACCAGTACTTCCTCAACATAGACTTTTTTTTCACCGAGTCCCATTTTTCTAACATGATAAATTCCACTAGTTTAATCAGTCACAACATACCCATTAGCCACTGATCTACCATCTCTATCCAATAAAATGACCTTAGGATTGGTAGACGACCCAGAAGGACGATTCAAAGTTTCCAAAATTGGAGCCAAATTTATAGGTGTAATTGGTGTTGTTCGACTAACTGAATTGGAACCAACTTCAGTTCTAGGCGTAGTCACCATAGGCGGTGATTGGGCGCTCGGCATCCCAGTTACATGATTAAGCACAACCTGCGATGCAATGAATAACAAATATATATACATAAGATATATCATATTAACTGTATGTAAGAATAGTTGTAATTACAAACTCACCGATAATACATCCTCAAATCTGCCTAGGGCGCATTTGACCTCAACCACAATATCAGCCTTCATCTCATCATAAGATGTAGATTTTGATTGTTCAAGTACTACCCTCGCAACAGCAGTATGTTGTAGTTGCTTCTTAGAGACATAGGAGCCAACTGCACGAATTTTTCCCATTTTATCCCCCCCAAAGACCTCTGTCAGTTCATCCGAGTCAAGGTCTAGCAGACTCGAACTACCACCTCCACTCGTGCTTGTATTTTTTCTTTTTTCTCCGGCAGCCTTTACTAGTTCCTGTAATTTTCACATAGGAAAGAGTATTGGTAACAGTAGTTCACAAGTATATGCAAAAGTAAAATGCAGTTATACTCACATATTTTTCACGAGCACTCTCCAACACAATCCCATCAGTACGTTCATGTCTTTTATACCAATCATCTACACGCGTAATTTTTTTTGTAGGATCTTTTTTTTGTTGTGCAAAAAATTAACATTAGTTATAAATATATTGTCATTATAATTTTATTGTATAGGGTATATACACACCAGAGTATGATGAATTCGGGCATAAGAGGACCGCCCAAGAGTATGGCCGACCGTATTCTTCTGTCTATTTTGTGAGTTTTTTGCATTCGCTTCTTTTACTTCACGCTTGTCCTCACGGGCGACGAAATTTGTCCAATGACCCGGATCAATACCGGGTGGGCATGTTGTTATAGCTGCTTCTAAGCTTTCAACATTTTTTAAAAATTCTTTCCGATATGTCACTTTCATTGTCCTAAACTTTTGGGGAAATGCCTTCTCCAACAAAGGACGAGCCAGTTCTGGGGCAATATTTAATTCGAATTCACCCTATCAAAAGTAGTCTAGTTAGGTTGCACCATATGAAATGGTAAGGAAATAAGCAAATAATGCTAATGTTATTCCATTACAAATAAGTAAACATTACCATCAAAGCATTCCAAACATCGTCCTTGAAGTTCTTTGGCACTAGCCTCCAGGCCTTGATATCAATAGGTACATGAGATCGAATGAAGTGTCCAGTACGTGTACTCCATTTACTCGTATTTTTACCCACAACGGTGCCGTCAGGTTGGATTTCGATGGACAACTTTATGGTGCTACCCGTTGATTGTGTACCTTGGGCCTGACTAGTTGGATCACTTGATGTCATTGTATTCACCTAATTTTAGAGTGGACAAGAGTTTAGACAATGCAATTTGATTCAATTGTTGTTGTAAATGCAAATAAAAAAAATTATGAAAATTCTGATTGGCCCCAAGCACATCTGTACATCATCAAAACCTTCAAAGTTGCAGTGTATTCCAAATAGACATTGACACAACCATCTAATTCCAGCAATTGCAGAACTAATTGAAGTGACAATAAGTCATCATCATCAAGCTGTCGAGGCCCTCAACCCATGATGAGAGCTGTTGTACCGTGCGGATGGATGTCAGGTTTGCTGTATAGCTTGAATTAATTAGCAATACCACAAACAACCATATGGTCAGCGCGACCCGTCCAAGCGTGCTCATAGTATTCTCTCCTGAAGTAGATCCCAGAGAGGATTTTTAGAGTTTGAATCTCAGACTCAAGAAAAAAAAAACAATGATATTTGGTATAGTGTGACTTACAGTGTTCAAAGAACCGAGTTGAGAAGCTAAACCTGCAAAATTAATAAACCTGGAGTGAATTTTTGTACGAAGAGCCAGAAAGACACCATCAGACACATACACTATTTGAAAAACATAATTGAAAAGCTAAACCACTGGCAAAACTAACAGAGCAAGAGAGAGAGATATTGCTACCATTAAAACCATGACTATTATTTCCTCCAGAGTGATCTATGCTTGACTACTGATAGAAAGCAACAGCATGATGATTACTAAAAACTTGAAAGAAAATTTACAGTTATAGAGCCTTGACAAAATTTACATATAACCAATGTTTTGAAAGCACTGCACAGCCAGTCCAAGTCCAAAACTATCAATCTATGCCATGCATATCTTCTGTACAGTAAGCTGTCCTATAAATCTTATCAAGCCCGACCACTAGATATCCCCCAAATACCTTCCTCTAGAATCAAGGAAAACCTAGACTACATCGGTATGGATCCCAAATCACAAGTCTATTTCTGATTTTTGCATTTTCCTTGGCAAAAAAAAACCATTAAAATAACACAAAAACCAATTGCAAAGTCAAGTAGAAAAGGTGAAGATAGAGCTATATGGAACAAATCTGACCAATATACCCTGGATATGGAATGTCAAAAGGGTGAAAAAGAGTGACCTAGCTATTACTCCAACCAAGTATAGCAGAATCAAACCTAGCATTTGATTACCAATTAGTATTTAATTTGCGAGAAGATAAAAAGGAAGATTTGCATATTGCCATATAAAATTAGACAATTTGGCATATCGGTCAGATCTTCACCCAAAGGATTTTGAAGTACCGACAACATAATCTGAAGAACAAGTTGTGCTCTTCTTGACATTAGGAGAAACAAGATAATAGCATGAAATAGGATGTAGTTACATGTATCTTGTTTGTTTAAACCATAAGAATATCATTTATAAGAACTAACTACCTATGATGAAAAATGCACTCTCTTGTATGTAGCTAAACCATTAGGCAGATGCAGATTCTACAGCACAGTTGTTCTTAGTGAACAACTTGTTCATGCCCCCAATGCAAACATGATAGCCTTCTGAGCTGCCATAGGTGACTGCAATCCCAGCAGCCACACCAACTCACAGCCCATTAATGTTTCCTGCTCTTTGGTAAAGTCTACCCCAACCTTCAACCTTTGTGAACTGAGTATCAAACCAATCAAACCCAGGAAAAAAGAGTTCAGATCTCCTCCAGTCGGTCGGCCCAGCGCGCATCACAACCGCACGCGGTCATTGGAGTGCATTTCACTTTTGGGTCGCCAGCCATTGTGCCAGAAAACGTAGAGTATGCCATGGTCACAGAGGGGACTGTAAATGGGATCCACGAGCGGTGGCGGCGGTCGAAGCTCATGAAGATCAAGTGCGAGGACCTGTGCAGGATGAATATGAAGAGGACCCATGAAACCTTGGAGGTTAGCTGTGTCCAGAGGTTAGCACCTTTCAACCTTCTATTACAAAATTTATAGTGGCAGAAATAAGATTAAAAATTTGTGATGTGTGCAATATAGGATTTTGAAGTTCTCGTTTCTTTTTAAAAAAAAAAATTTCTTCTGAAGGTTTTGGTGAAGTCCAAGAGGATTCCTTGCTCAAGATCTCTTCTTTGTTTTATTAAGATTTTAACATAATTGAGTCTTACTTGGCTGAAATTAAGGCACATCTAAAAAACATAGAGACATGGAAGTTGCAAATCATGAGAAAATCTTCAAACAATTGATCCTTAGTTTTATATGTTTTCATTGTTATGAACATAATGTTGAGTTAGATTCGATCTCTGAGTGTCCAATGGCTGATATGTTATGAAAATGAGCATAGTAACAATATTCACCGATTTTTTGAAAAATCCGCAAGTAATTCACGAATTTAAAGCCAAACAAATTGTTTTCCGAATTACTTGGTACGCATACTTGCAATATGTGTAACTTGTCAACTCATTTCTATCCAAGCCATACATTAACAGAATAAAAACAGGGATGTGAGAATTGTTGGCCCTGATGGGGAAATCCTCCTATCACATTAATTACTTACCTTTTTTCTAAAACCGCTTCATCTCCTTGCTATTCTATTCACAGTAAAAAGGAGGGTTCATTCAATATCAATTCCTCCGTTTTAGGTTTATGTTAGCAGCAAAGATAGTAAGGTAATGATTTTGATCACCTGTTTTCCAAAGGCACACTTAGGTGGATGCTAGGAGATTTTAAATGCAAATGTGAATCCATTCTCATAAAGCATAAAGCCAACTTATACTTACTAACATGATGCACCATAATGAGTCCCAACCATGCTTATAATCATACTATATGAGTATATGTAACAGCCAACATTGGACACTATTCAGTGATACACCACTATCTCCAACAGTCATATGGCCAACCAAATAGGAATCTCAAAATTCTCATTCATTTTCAAGGACCTTTGTGAAAACGAATGGCGATCAAATCATACAACATTGTATGCCATTTACTACATGGACATAAGGTAAATTTAATCTCATCCACAGTGTTTCATATTTGATCTAGACAGGTCGGCAGAGGAAAAAGAAAATTACATGAATATGAACATAAGGTAAAGGGAATATGAAGTTTCTTACTCCTTTCTAGAGAATAAACCATACTTCAGTGTATGTCCACTGCTTCCACGGCTTACATGAACTAAGGTAAATTTCAGGGATTTATACATATAACCACCTGACCAATATTGATATTATAAACAACCCCCTTACTTTTAAGTTTTATTAGGCCAATCACGATTTACACTAACACCTAGAGCAATCCACTTTAGTTTCAATATGAAAAATAAAAAAGATGTTCAGCTACCTGTTAAATTTTTAATACTTGGATATCAGATCTCTCCAAAGGCACATGAACATATAGTGAATTGTATTATAATTTACTTAATTGATTCCATAGATATGTGGCCAACTATTATGATTTTATTTTGATCTCTACAAGGATTCACTTTGGTTATTTAATATGGCAGTTCAACAAGATAACAGTTGCATGTTAACACTGGAATATCATCTCTACCAAACATAAACTAAGATAAAAGATTAAAAAAAACAATTGACTGAAGGTGGCATAATTATAAGCATGTCATAGGTACAACACAACAAAGGAAAAACATATAAGATATAAAATGCTATGTAGAACAAAAAAAAAATTCATGGAATTAAAGTCACCTCTACGGATTTTGTCAATTTACCATCAGTTATAATACAAGCAATCTCCAAAATCCGATCAACATCAACATCCAAACCTGCATGTGAAACATCAATTCCATTATCAAAAATAGAAACATCAATTCCACTATCAAGTTCATGAAATAGACAAGCAGACATTTTCTTGCCTTATTACAATTAGCGTTGTGTCACCAATAAGGGTTTCAAAGTAGGTTGGTCTTCAAGTGTGGATTGGAAGACCGTTGGTTCATCTAGCTCGTCGACTCGACTAGTCAATCGTCTCGGTTAGTGTATGACCTCCAACCAATCTGGTTTTTTTAGATCTTTTGAATAAAACACTTGACTTGCCTCGGAGGCAAGAATGGCCTGCTCGTCTAACGGTGTAGTAGCACTCTTTAGCTTATTAAAATTGACTAGCACCAAGTTAGAGTCTGGATAGAGTTTACAACCATTATTTTTATCCTCCACCCTCACCCAGTCGCAATAAAAGATAACCTTTTTGAACTCCATATAGTCCAGCTTGAATATCTCTTTGATAACCCCATAGTACATGGTCGATGCGTCGATAGGGTTTTTGTCTTTCCTACTTGCCGTAAACGTAGTAATTGTCTTCATGCAAACACCACTATCTTGTGTCGCAAAAGTATCATCGTGAAACTTAGTAGAGAAGACAAAACCATTAACACGGTACTTTCTAAAAGTTTTAGCCTGGAACAATGGACCCTTAACCAAACGCCACAACGTTGAGTTTGTGACACCGGCCTTCAACAAAAAAAATATCATAATTAAAAAGTGAACATAACTAAAGCCCCAAAGGTAATATATTAGTATTTTATCAAATAAACTAATACCTTATCATATAACCAAATGATAAATTCTGTCTGGATCTCTACTTCGATTTTTGCTATCCCTTTTTCTTTACCACGGATATTTGATTGCAAGGACGAGCGATATTCACTATAATTCATGCATATAAGTTTTGCCATGAGTATTTATGACCTACGAAATAAATAGATTATCAATCCAAACAAGTGAAATAAAACGAACCTGTAGTATTCATCAAGTTCATCGACTTCTACTCTAAAGAGTACCCATCTACGAATTTGTATAAATTGTTCTGGGCATAGCATCACAGTCTTACCGTCAAGCAAAGGCCCTTCATCACTATACTCACCATTATCATCTAGAAAGGCCTCACGAGTATATTTATGATTTCCATCTCATGGATTTGGCATGTATTCCATGGCATACCTAACGGATTCAGAAATAAGATAGGATTCTGCAATGGACCCTTCAATATATCGTTTATTGCTCGGTATATCTTTGCACTCCTTCATCGCCCTAATTAAGTTGAAAATTTAAAAAATATATTTATTAGTTTCGTTAACAAATATGTAGTTATAATATAAGATATGTAGGTTACCTTTCAAAAGGATACATCCATCGATGTCTAGTGGGTCCATAAATCAAAGCTTCATCAGCTAGATGCACCATTAGGTGGATACTGATATCAAAAAATAATGGTGGAAAATATTTTTTCAATACACACAATGCCTCTGCAATCATGTATTTAGCCTCTTCAATTTCCTTACGAATTAAGACCTTCGAGCACAATAGGTTGAAAAATAAGCTTATTTGGTGAATAGCTCGTCGTAAGTCACGGTGTTTCAGAAAGGCATGCTGAAGCAATACGGGTAGCAAATATTGCATAATGACATGATAATCATGAGACTTCAATGCGTGCAAACCAGGTGGTTGAAGAGTGATAATATTGCTTAGATTAGACGAAAAACCTGAAAGGAGCTTCAAGTCTTTCAAAATTTGGCAAAAGTGTTTCTTCTCATCTTTATCCAGAATAAATGGAGCTATCGGTTTTATCTGTTTCCCAGTAGCCTTGTCTGTTTGCATCCATTGGCCACTATGCATGCCCATCTTTCTTAAGTCCTCTCATGCAATTATTGTGTCCATAGTTTTGTCCTTTTTATCTAGTATCGTGTTTATTATATATTCTGCAACATTCTTCTCAGTGTGCATCACATCAATGACATGACGAACTGGATGGTGAATCCAATATTTGAGATCAAACAAAATAGATCTCTTATACCAGGCTTCAGTAACTTCATCACCATCACCATCATCATCAGCGATATCAAGTTCATTCACCTCAATTCTCTTCTGCTTCCTGCCAAAACTTTTTTGAATCTTACCTGGTACATAGTGGATGTGACTTAAAGTTTGTAAAAGCGCTTGTCCATTTAACCGTTTTGGAGGAGGTTTATCTTCTATCGTCCTAAGTCCCAAATACTTACCATTTCTGAACGGATGATCCATCTTAAGGAACATACGGTAGTTTGTATAAACATTCTTCCTGCCATTAGGTAATCGAACGGATGGAGTTTGTCACCAGAAATAGGACAAGCTTTGTAACCATGTGTTACGCAACCAGACAAATTTCCATATGCGGGAAAATCATGAATACCCCACATTAGCATAGTTTTTATCGTGAAATATTCCTTTTTATACATGTCATAAGTCAGCACTCCTTCATCCCAAAGTTGCTTCAACTCATCTACAAGTGGTTCGAGAAAAACATCAATATCTTGACTCGGTGCCTTTGACCCTGGTATCAATAAAGACAACATTTGGAACTCTGATTTCATACATAGCGAAGGTGGAAGATTATAAAGCACTATGATTGTGGGTGCAAATTTTGGCAAGAAGTCTGCAAGCAGCGGGACCCACCGGCCTTGCCCGGTGGGCCCACGAAGACTACAGCAACATCCACCGGCCCTGCCGGGTGGGCCCACAAAGACTACAGCAGGACCCACCGGCCCTGCCTGGTGGGCCCCCGGAGACCACAGCGGGACCCACTGGCCCTGCCTGGTGGGCCCCCGGAGACCACAGCGGGACCCACTGGCCCTGTCTGGTGGGCCCCCGAAGACTACAGCAGGACCCACCGGCCCTGCCTGGTGGGCCCCCGAAGACTACAGCGGGACCCACCGGCCCTGCCTGGTGGGCCCAATAGCCTGTGGAATCCCCCAGGAGACGGTAGCAGGGCCCATCAGTTTTACCTGGAGAATCTCCAGATCCGACAGCAGAAAACCGCCATTTACCACCAGAGAATCCTATAAATAGCAGAGCCTTCGAATGTAAAAGGATCCGATTTCAAAGCCAGAGAGAAAATCCAGAGAGAAAATCCAGAAAGGAAGATCAGTGCCATCATCATCTGATATCTGATTTCAGAAATCAGAGATCTGGAAGTTCCAACCCTCTCAACCTTTAACTCTCCTCGATCTTCTTATTGTCCTCGAAGAGAGCAGAGAGACTTCAGTGACACTCGGCCTGTCGAGGTCACTTTGATCAAAGTGTTAGTGAATTCGGGCTGCTCCCTATAGCACGGAGACGTAGGCTTTGGCTGAACTCCGAGATCACATCTCTCGTGTCCAATTTTCTCTGTTTGCATCTTGTGAACTCCAACTCCCAACAACAGATCGAACAACGCTCTTCAACTTCAATTTCAATTGACTGATGAGGCGAGGTCTTCGGGTCGGCATGAAGATTTTCCCCCACAGTTTGGCGCCGTCTGTGGGATCCGAGCGAAAAGTCAAGCTCCCTCCACTACTACTAGATCGGTTGAGCATACAACCGATATTGATAGCCAAACTTCCTAGCCCCCTCGGTTGATCAGACAACTGATCGGACGTTGGCACTCTTGTTGCACCCTTCGCTCTCTGAATGGCGAAAACTAAGCACCAGGGTCAACCAGAAGGAAATAACACTCAACAACAAGCTCGTCCTGAGACTCGATCAATGAGTCAAAGGCTCAACTTCGGACAGCCCCTTGCTGTTCCTGAGATGGGGGTTCGCTCAGGGAGTGGGAGATCTGTCGATCGACCGATCACCCATCCCGCACGACAGTCAATTGGGCAAACTGCCGCCGCTCCTGCTGAAGACCCTCCATCGACCTATCAAATCTCTGCGATCGACTTCCAATTGCTTCAATTGGCAAAGCAGAATGCCACCCTCACTGCTGAGAGGGATGCTCTTAAAAAAGCGGCTTCCGAAGCTGGGATCGCTCTTCCTATCCCCTCTATAAGTGAGAGGGTCAATCTTCTGCGACATTCAACCCATTCCGAGCAACGGAGATCAAAGGGCACTGCTGCCCTCGAAAGGATTCGTCGTGACCCTACTCCCTCTGCTGCTCCATGGAAGCAGAGTGTTTGGGATCGCCTTGACGATGAGTCCTCCCAATCATCTTCTGGTCACAACTGCGATAGAAAGACACCTTCAAAGCTCGATACATCAAGAAAGCACCAGATGAAAGGCGCTCCTTCAAAGAGTAGAGTCTCCCCTTCCATTCCACTTCAACGTGGACTTGGATCGGACCTTCGACACCGGCTTCAACCGGCAAATACTTCCATGCCTGAACAGGACCTTGCGATCTTGCCTCTTGACCCACATTTAGGTCGAGGACACGGTCGTAGAGACGGGTATTCCTCCGCCGGACCTCTCCATCGAAGTCTCTTCGAGTCAACATTTCCAAGGGGATGGAGAACTCCTATCCTCCCCAAATTCAACTGCGTCAAAGGAGATCCGACTCTCCATATACTTGCCTTCAAGCAAGCCTTGACACCGCACGAAGAAGAGAACAACGTGCTTTGTCGCACTTTTGCCGGGAGTCTCGATGAGCCATCACTTGATTGGTATCATAATCTCCGAGCTGGGTCCATCACCCAGTTCGGTGTCTTGGCTAACCTTTTCGTACAGCATTATCAGCTCAATCTGAAGCCAGAAAAGAAGCTCGATTCCCTCTATCGGCTGAGGATGGGTGCTAATGAGACTCTCCGCAATTTCACCAGGAGATTTCGCAACGAGCATGCTGCCCTCTCTGGAAGACATCTAGATGATGAAGCCATTATGTTGGCTTTCCAGAACGCCCTCCGATTCGATCTACACATCTACAACGACTTCATTCGCAATCCCCCTCCTTCTCTGGGTTCTATGTTTGATCAGATCCAGAGAGTGATTGAGGTCGAAGATGATCAAGTCGCTCGAAAAGGGCAAGAAACGAAACGAAGACCGGCGGAAAGAGATGCTCCCAAGTATGCTGCCAAAGCTCACAACGCTAAGGCAGCAGCTCCCCCAGTCAACAAACGGCCAAAGAATGATGGACGTCGATCTCCTACGAAGACCACTTTCACCGAGTGGAATCTGCCGATCGAACAGATCCTTGATCGCATTCAACACGAAGAATTCCATCGAAGGCCCAATCCGCTTCAGCCAAACTCAAAATTCATGGCTGACAAAACGGTTTACTGCGACTTCCATCGAAGTCATGGCCATTTAACTGATCGGTGCTATCGGCTGAAATTCCATCTTGAAGACTTATTGCGAGAAGGCCACCTTCAAGAGTTCGTCAAAGGCGGACAAGATCAACGTCGAGCCTCTGCAAAGGGAAAAGAAGCATGTTGGATCCATCAAATCTCCTCCAACCGGCTACCCATCTCTGTGAATGCCAATGTCTTTGGTATTCATGGAACATTGCACAATCAAACCTTGACCGGGAAAGAAGTGGATCGGCAAGTTCGACGCATCTTCCATGTTCGTTCTGCTGCGAACAAGGAGGATACCTGGATCGAGAAGCCTATCGAAGGTTTGGCTTGGCCATCCATTGTTTTCAATGACTCCGATCTTCAAGGAGTTCATACTCCCCATCGAGACCCTCTGGTCTTGAAACTCCTCATCGACGGAAGCACCGTCAATCGAATCCTCATCGACACCGGAAGCTCCATCGATATTATGTTCTCATATTGTTTCAAACGTCTGGGACATAGATACTCAAACCTCGACGTCGTCCCGACCGTAATCACTGGCTTCAACGGCGAACAAAGCATCACGGTGGGCGAATCGAGATTCACTCTCGACCTTAGCCGAGAGACTCGAGTCTCGGTGAGGTTTGCAATTATCGAAGGAGTATCCAGCTATAACGCCATTCACGGGCGACCATTCCTTTACAAGATCAATGCCATCTCTTCTTCTTACCACCAACTACTCAAGTTTGCAACGGGAGAAGACATTGTCTGCATACGAGGCGATCAGCAAGCTGGGAGGTCTTGTGAGGCTGCTGCAGCTAAAACAGATCGTAAAATCAATATTGCTCCTCCAAAGCGGCCGCGAGACGAAGCTGGTCCTTCCAAATAGCAATCAAAGGAGATTCCTCTGACCGAACCCCCACCAATCGAATGGGAAGCATCACCTTCAATTGAAGAAATCATCCCGATCAATATCGGCAGCGGAGATCTCCATCAACAAACTTTCATTGGTACCGGTCTTAGCGACGCAGAAGCGCGAGACATGGTATCTTTCCTCCAGTCCAATATCGACGTCTTTGCTTGGTGCTTTGAAGACATGCCTGGGATCAATCCAGATGACGCTTGTCACCGACTCGCGATCAAGGAAGAAGTGAAGCCTGTCAAGCAAAAGCCACGCACCATCCGACCAGAGCTACAAATTGCCGTTCAAGAAGAGATCACCAAGCTACTCGCAGCAGGCTTCATCCGTGAAGTAGAGTATCCTACTTGGATCTCTAACATAGTTGCTGTTCCAAAGAAGAATGGGAAGGTCAGAGTCTGCATCAACTTTACCAATCTCAACAAAGCGTGTCCCAAAGATCCATTCCCCATGCCAAGGATAGATAGACTCGTTGATGCCACTGCTGGCCACGAGCTATTGTCTTTCATGGATGGATACTCTGGGTACAATCAAATTCCTCTTCACGCTGATGATCAAGAGAAGACATGTTTTGTGACTAGCCGAGGTCTTTACTGTTACAATGTAATGCCATTCGGCCTCAAGAATGCCGGTTCCACTTATCAAAGGTTAGTCACGAAGATGTTCGAAGATCAGATTGGTCGCAACGTTGAAGTATACGTCGATGATCTCCTTACCAAGAGCTCCAGTAGAGGAAAGCATCTATCCGATCTGGCGAAAACCTTTCAAGTCCTTCAAAAGTATCACATGAAACTCAATCCAGCCAAGTGTGCTTTCGGAGTCCAATCGGGCAAATTCCTGGGTCATCTTGTGACCAGGAGGGGCATTGAAGCCAATCCCGACCAAATTTGAGCCATCCTCGATATGCCATCACCTACTAATCGGAAGGAAGTGCAACGTCTCACTGGAAGACTTGCTGCCCTTAATCGATTCATCTCAAAGTCTTCCGACAAATGTAAGGCTCTTTTCGACAAACTACGTAAGGCGGATACTTCAGGGTGGAGTTCAACTTGTGAAGAAGCTTTTCAAGGCATCAAGAAATATCTGGTGCAAGCTCCTATCCTGAAGGCTCCTCTTCCCAAAGAGAACTTATGGCTCTATCTCGCCGTGACCGATCAAGCAATCAGTGCGGTCCTAGTTAGCAGAAGAGAAGACATCGAACACCCAGTCTACTACATCAGTCATACTCTTCTTCCGGCTGAGACTCGTTACTCCAAAACTGAGAAGGTCATTCTGGCCTTGCTCACTGCATCGCGTCGCCTCCAACCTTACTTTGTCTCTCATCAGATCACTGTCATTTCAGAACACCCACTCAAAGATATCGTGGACAAAGCTGGTCGAGCTGGTCGAATGACCAAATGGGTGATCGAAATGAGCTCTCTGGGGATTCAATTCGAATCTCGCACTTCCATCAAAGGTCAGGCCATTGCTGATTTTCTAACTGACTTTCCAGTTGAAGACCCCATCTCTTGGGAAGTGGACGTCGATATGCGCCTAGAAGATGAAGCTGATCCTCCGTTCAGTCTTGCAACGAAAACCGATCCAAGCCTCGAAGCAATCACCACAACTCCTCCATGGAAGCTTTATACTGATGGAGCTTCAAGTACGATCGGTTCGGGAATTGGGATAGTCTTGGTATCCCCCGAACTTGATCATCTACAGAAGGCCACTCTCCTCGGGTTCAATACCACCAACAACGAAGCCGAATACGAAGCACTCATTTTCGGACTCGAAATGGCGGAATCCCTGGGGGTAGATCGAATCATCGTCTACAACGACTCCCAGTTGATCATAAGGCAAATCAATGGAGAGTATACAGCTCGAGAAGAAAGAATGCAACTCTATTTGGCCTTAGTACGATGTCTTCAACAACGTTTTACTAATGCTGAATTCATTCAAATCCCAAGAGCAGAGAACCGAGAAGCAGATGCCTTAGCCAATGCTGCCTCAGTTCTTGGGGACTCACTCGGAGGAAGGCAAATACAGATCGATTATCAAGAAGTGCCCAAGACCATCCCCGATCAACAGATCCTTGCTACTACAAAGAGATCTGGGGATGGAGATCAATTGATGTTGAACCTTACTACTGCAAATGAATTTGAAGATTGGAGACAGTCAATTTTTGACTTCTTCAAATATGGCAAAATACCAGAAGATCCCAATCAAGACCGAAGACTTCAAAGGAAGCTCCCATGCTTTATCATGCAAGGAGAAGACCTACACTTCAAATCTCACAACGGGATGATGCTCAAGTGCCTTGGCCCCGAACAAGCAAAGGCAATCCTGATTGATATCCACTCTGGAGCTTGTGGAAATCATTCGGGAGGAAGATCTCTTGAATCCAAGACAAAGCTACAAGGTTACTACTGGCCTACAATGGCAAGGGATGCTCAGCAAGTTGTTCAAAGATGCGAGCCATGCCAACGACACGCTCGAGCTATCCATCTCCTTGCAGATGAGCTTCACCAACTATCAAGTCCATGGCCTTTCCATCAGTGGGGGTTGGACTTCTTGGGTCCTTTCCCACCAACTCCAAGCAAGAAGAAATATCTACTGCTGGCCACAGATTACTTCACCAAATGGGTTGAAGCTGTGCCACTCTTCAGGGAGACCAATGATGAAGTGATCAAGTTCATTCGACACAACATCTTCTCAAGGTTTGGTACACCTCAAGTTCTTGTTGCTGACAATGGAGCTCAATTTGACTCCGATAAGTTTCGAGAGTTCTGCCTAAGCAATGGGATCAAACTCTTTTATTCAACTCCAAGATATCCTCAATGCAATGGTCAAGCTGAAGCCTCCAATAGAGCTATTCTTGGTATACTCAAGAAGAAACTCAACGACAAGAAAGGATTATGGGAACAAGTCCTACCTGAGGTTCTTTGGGGGTATCGCACAACCCCGAGAAGGTCAACAGGGTTCTCACCCTTTCGTCTGACGTATGGATCGGAAGCAGTACTCCCAACAGAAAACATATCAAATACTCTCAAGACCAGGGCAGTTGAAGAAGGAATCAATGAAGAGCTTCGAGTCAATGATCTGGACTTCTCTGAAGAACTACGAGACCAAGCCTCCCTTCGTGTGGCCAAGTAGCAGCAGAAGATCAAACGAGCCTATGATGAGAAAGTCTACAAACGGCAATTCCCAATCGGCAGTCTGGTCCTTAGAGCAGTCTTCTACAACACAAAGGAACACAGCAGTGGGAAGCTTGCTCCCAACTGGGAAGGTCCATACATTGTCGAATCAGTTGGAGGCAAAGGCTCTTATCGACTGATCTCACCAGAAGGAGATAGATTGCCACGAGCTTGGAATTCTAGACACCTCAAACTGTTCTATCCATGATGAATAAAGTTCTTTTCCAAATGTTCAAGTGTGCAAATGTTCAGCTTTTCAATTCAAGTTCTGAAGCAGCTTCAAATCGTCTATATTCGAATTACCAGGTCGTTTAACAAGTTTGGGAGTTTGAGTTGCGACTCAACCCCTTACAGGCAAATGTTAAACGGTTTCGGGTTGTGTTACAACACAACCTTCAAATTACTATGTCTATTTAACATGTTTGGGAGCTTTGTGTTGCGACACTACCCCTTATTTACAACTGTTAAATGGCTTTCAATTTCAAATTCAATATCGTCTAACAGGTTTGGGTACTTGAGTTGCGACTCAACCCCTCACATATAAATGTTAACGATTCCACGTTGTGCATTGCAACAACCTTCAATTTTCAAGTTACTTAACATATTCGGGTGATTGAGTTGCGACTCGACCCCTTATTTTTAAGTGTATGAATATCCAATCATTCCAATAACATTCCAGAACTCAACATTCAAAGAATTCAATACCAGAGACATTCAATTTTCAAACACCAAAAAGATTTCTATTATCAAAAATTGTCAAGTACAGGAGTGAGCTTTTTCATATCAAGAATTTATAAGTGTAAACAACAAAAAAGAAGATGGGAGATCTCAAGGTTTTACCACACTTTGCGCACGCGACTTCTCTCCCTCGGATCCAGCGCGAGCTTTGCTCGCAACCGAAGCCTTTGAAGATCGGACACTGCTGGCATGGGCCCTAAGTGCCTCCACCGCCTTCTTGGCTGTTTCCCGGTAGCTCTTGACTTCAGATAGCGCATGCTCTAACTCCTTCTTAGAGGTCTCCTCTCGGGCAGCAAAGGCAGCATGCTGGGCAGCAAGTTGTTCCTTCAGCTCCTTAATTTCAGTTGCACGATCACTAGACACGGTCTCAACCTTGCAGAGCCGATTCTTCAAGGATTCGAGTTCATGACCCTGTGCCTCGTTACGGTTCTGCAACCCCTTGCTCTCCAGTTTGTCTTTGCGAAGCTCCTCGATCTTAGCCTTAAGAGACTCCTTCTTCGAAGACAAAATTTCCCTCAGCTTGTCCCTCTCCTCTTGGGAAGCCTTCAGTTCGGCTGTCAGACGGGACATTTCAGATAAAGCCTCCCGTTCTCCTGCCTTCCTGGAGAGTTTGCTCGCAATTCTCAAAACCGCTGAGTTCTGCAAGTGTATACAGGAGAATTAGAATTATTCTGAAGGTACAACTCGAATAATTAATCAAGCAGATGTACATACCACCACTTCGAGCCGATCAAAAGCTTCATCCAGAGTAGCTTCCGGAAGGTTGCAAAGCTTCCGGATCACACCAGTGGGGTGGTTGATATCAACATCACCCAACTTCTTTATCTTCTGAGTCGAGCCAACAGGCGTACCTGCAATCAACACAAGAGTTCAAAGAGTTAGAATACTTTCAACTTCAAAGACAAAGCAATCAAGATGGTGGATCATTCTGAATACCTGAGGCATCGACCCTAGGCTCTTTTCCCTTCCCATGGCCAGAGCTCTTACCCTTTGAGGTAGATTTCTCTTTAGAGGGGGTCGGCTTCTTCTGGAGTTGGGGAGTCTCATCCCCCACACGACTTCCTCTCTCCATGTGGGCTGGAGAGGGAATGCCCCGAAGAGGTGAGATCCCCTCTTCACCTTGTGGCTGCTCGAGCCCAGCCACAAGGGCTGCCATCTCCTCAGCCAGAGAATGCGAGGGAGGAGGAGGTTGCTCAACCTCCAAACCACCGCTTGCAGTCGGGCCTTCAAGACGAGGCACCTCTGGGGGTATCTGGTCGAGGGGCGTAGAGTTGCTTCCAACCCCACCGCTCCCTGAAAACTTGATCTTGAAGCGAACTGGTCGCTTCTTCAACTCCTCGAAGTGGTAGACGGGCTGTGCCTTCTCGCCGTCGCCCTCCGCATCCATTACCTCCTCCATACGACGGGCCTTAGCCTCATCAATAAGGATGGGTTGTGAGTCCACATCATCCCCACCAGTGGGGGTGGGAGGAATTTCTTCCTCGCCACCCCCATGTCCTTTGCCACCATCAGTGGGGGTGGGAGGAATTTCTCCCTTACCACCCCCATCTTCATCATCTTCATTTCCTCCTTCGTCGCTGCCATTGCTGTCATCAGCATCATCATCGTTATCATCATCGCCACCCTCATCCTCTTCACCTCCACCTTCCTCCTCTCTCTCTTCTTCCTCTTCTTCTTCTTCCCCCTTTTTCTCTTCTTCTTTCTTCTCCTCCTCCTCAACATAGACTTTCCTTTTCTCCTTTGCCTGGCCTTGGCGACGGATCATCAGTTTCTCCTCTGTGGGTAAGGTACGCCTGGCTCCATACGCCTTCTTCTTGACTCGAATGTTTCTAACAATTTTTTCGGATTGAGGGTCCTCCTCATAATCGGAATAGATGACCTCGTTATCTTCATAACGAACCTTCGATCGATGGAGGAGGTTGGCATTGCCGTGTCGAACCGGGCAATTTGAGAATTGCTTCCATGATTGAGTCCCGCATGTCAGCTCCAGGAAAAGATTGTCAATAGCCCCCACTCGCTCCGAAGACCACGAGAGAGCTCCTCCTGCACAGTACATATCAATCTCTTTGTGCACCTTGTACCGGGGAGTCTCAGGTACCGACAGAGGAGTCCATGCACCGGACACCGATAGCGGCCAGTCGGTGTAGAGCTTGTCAGAGCCGATGGTGTCAACAATCGGGCGAAGGGCGGAGACACCCGTCAGATTGTAGAATGGACTATCTTTCCTCTAAGCCCATCGATAATGATAGAAGAAATACCCCAGCTCGATCCGGGCTACTTCACCATCAAGGAGGCTGGAATAGCATTCCCTGAGTTCCTTCTGGAAGTCAGACTCTACGCGATAGAAAGCGTAGATGATCCTCCAGGCGTTCCCAGTGACCTGCCCGGGACAAAGACCGGAGGTGTTCAGCAACCTCGCGGCAAAAGGCGGCAATGGAAGGCGCAATCCACAGTTGAGCTGGTCAATGGTGACGATGGTTCCCATCACTTGCTCCCGGAAGCGTTGGTCGAGACTTCCCCTCTGTGAAACATGCTAGCAACTTCTGCAGCTTCTCCCTCTTCAAGTCAGTAAGTTTGCCACCAATATTATACCCAAACTCCGGTTCCGCCGACAAAGGCAGCTGCGGGCAGAGAACAAATCTCGCTTTAGGGATGTGCTCCGGACGGGAGGGTGCAGAAGCAAACCCCACGCCCTGGTGCCTTTTGCCCAACTGGCCAAGCTCGATAAGCTCCGCCCTACCCTTACCACGGCCCTTCGGAGCAGAAGAAACTTCAGCAATCTCCTTTCTCTTCCTCTTCGAAGGGACCACGTTCACCTTCTTCACACTGCCAGAAGAAGCCATTTGACCGATCAAAAGGAAACAAAGAACGAGAGATTGGAAGCAAGAATTCTAGACTTCGAAAAATTTCTGAAAGTGCGAAGTAAAAACGAGAACCAGAAAAGCATATATACCCAGGGTAAAACCGGCGCACAGTTCGAAGAGACACGTGTCATCACTTTGTCAAATCGCGTGTTTTTTCTAGGGACACGTGGCATCAATCCGTAGCAAGCGCAAAACCAGGCGAACAGTCGGAACCAGACGAAGCGTCGAACCAGCTGGACCACCGGTTAAAACAAACCACCGGATCAGAAGATTCACCGGTCCATCCGGCCCACCGGTTCACAGCAGAATTTTCTACTACAAATTGTTGCACTAAAGTTTCAACCTTGACCGGCTGATTTTAACCGATCGGTCAAACTTGACCGACCGGTCAAAATAAACCGATCGGTCGATTTTCTACTGGATCGGGCAAAAAAATTGGTTTTTTGCCCGATCACTCGAACCTTGACCCGCTGATTTTAGCCGATCGGTCAAACATGACCGATCGGTTAAAATCAACCGATCGGTCAATTTTCTACTAGATCAGGCAAAAACCTTGGTTTTTTGCCCGATCACTCGAACCTTGACCGGCTGATTTTAGCCGATCGGTCAAACATGACCGATCGGTTAAAATCAACCGATCGGTCGATTTTCTACTGGATCGGGCAAAAAACTTGGCTTTTTGCTTGATCACTCGAACCTTGACCGGCTGATTTTAGTCGATCGGTCAAACATGACCGATCGGCTAAAATCAACCGATCGGTCGATTTTCTACTGGATCGGGCAAAAAACTTGGTTTTTTGCCCGATCACTCGAACCTTGACCGGCTGATTTTAGCCGATCGGTCAAACATGACCGATCGGTTAAAATCAACCGATCGATCGATTTTCTACTGGATCGGGCAAAAAACTTGGTTTTTTGCCCGATCACTCGAACCTTGACCGACTGATTTTAGTCGATCGGTCAAAAATGACCGATCGGTTAAAATCAACCGATCGATCGATTTTCTACTGGATCGGGCAAAAAACTTGGTTTTTTGCCCGATCACTCGAACCTTGACTGGCTAATTTTAGCCGATCGATCAAACATGACCGATCGGTTAAAATCAACCGATCGGTCGATTTTCTACTGGATCGGGCAAAAAACTTGGTTTTTTGCCCGATCACTCGAACCTTGACCGGCTGATTCTAGCCGATCGGTCAAACATGACCGATCGGTTAAAATCAACCGATCGGTCGATTTTCTACTGGATCGGGCAAAAAACTTGGTTTTTTGCCCGATCACTCGAACCTTGACCGGCTGATTTTAGCCGATCGATCAAACATGACCGATCGGTTAAAATCAACCGATCGGTCGATTTTCTACTGGATCGAGCAAAAAACTTGGTTTTTTACCCGATCACTCGAACCTTGACCGGCTGATTTTAGCCGATCGGTCAAACATGACCGATCGGTTAAAATCAACCGATCGGTCGATTTTCTACTGGATCGGGCAAAAAACTTGGTTTTTTGCCCGATCACTCGAACCTTGACCGGCTGATTTTAGCCGATCGGTCAAAAATGATCGATCGGTTAAAATCAACCGATCGGTCGATTTTCTACTGTATCGGGCAAAAAACTTGGTTTTTTGCCTGATCACTCGAACCTTGACCGGCTGATTTTAACCGATCGGTCAAACATGACCGATCGGTCAAAATCAACCGATCGGTCGATCTTCTACTGGATCGGTCAAAAAACTATGTTTTTTGACCGATCACCCCATCCTTGACCGGTTGAAATCGACCGATCGGTTAAATTTGACCGATCGGTCAATTTTGACCGATCGGTCAACTTTGACCGATCGGTCAACTTTGACTGATCAGTCAAAATTGACCGATCAGTCCTTCAAAACGCCGACACACGGCAAAAGCTCCTCTGCATATGTAACAGGGGGTCGTTAGCTTTGCACCACGAGTCCAAGTTAGCCAAGGAGGCCTCTTAGCTAACTTGGAGGGGGTAACTGTGGGTGCAAATTTTGGCAAGAAGTCTGCAAGCAGCGGGACCCACCGGTCCTGCCCGGTGGGCCCACAAAGACTACAGCGGGATCCACCGGCCCTGCCGGGTGGGCCCACGAAGACTACAGCAGGACCCACCGGCCCTGCCTGGTGGGCCCCCGGAGACCACAACGGGACCCACTGGCCCTGCCTGGTGGGCCCCCGGAGACCACAGCGGGACCCACTGGCCCTGTCTGGTGGGCCCCCGAAGACTACAGCGGGACCCACCGGCCCTGCCTGGTGGGCCCCCGAAGACTACAGCGGGACCCACCGGCCCTGCCTGGTGGGCCCAATAGCCTGTGGAATCCCCCAGGAGACGGTAGCAGGGCCCATCAGTTTTACCTGGAGAATCTCCAGATCCGACAGCAGAAAACCGTCATTTACCACCAGAGAATCCTATAAATAGCAGAGCCTTCGAATATAAAAGGATCCGATTTCAAAGCCAGAGAGAAAATCCAGAAAGGAAGATCAGTGCCATCATCATCTGATATCTGATTTCAGAAATCAGAGATCTGGAAGTTCCAACCCTCTCAACCTTTAACTCTCCTCGATCTTCTTCTTGTCCTCGAAGAGAGCAGAGAGACTTCAGTGACACTCGGCCTGTCGAGGTCACTTTGATCAAAGTGTTAGTGAATTCGGGTTGCTCCCTATAGCACGGAGACGTAGGCTTCGGCTGAACTCCGAGATCACATCTCTCGTGTCCAATTTTCTCTGTTTGCATCTTGTGAACTCCAACTCCCAACAACAGATCGAACAACGCTCTTCAACTTCAATTTCAATTGACTGGTGAGGCGAGGTCTTCGGGTCGGTACGAAGATTTTCCCCCACAATGATGATAGGCCAACAACTGTAACTAGTGGATTGAACACCACGCGGATTAAACCCATCTGTTGCAATTGCAAGCCAAACATTACGCTCTTCCTTAGCAAAGTCTGGCCATCTGTCTTTACACAATTTCCATTGCCCTGAATCAGCTGGATGTCGTATATAATCCCATGAGGATTTTGCTCGATTATGCCATATCATGTCGTGTGCTATCCATGGTATAGTATATAACCTCTTAAGTCTTCGAATTAAAGGAAAATGTCTCAATACTTTATTAGGTTCTTTCAAAAACTTCTTACCTGATTTTCCCTCTTTCACTTTAAATCTAGGTGTTCCACATTGAGGACACTCTGTTGCATTTTCATACTGTTTCCAATATAATATGAAGTCGTTTCTGCATGCATGAATGCACTTGGCCTTCATCCCTAAGTCTTTCAGCATTTCCTTTATTACTGGATACTTATCTGGCAATGTGTTTTTGGCAACCACTTCCTTAACACGGTTAAGAGTGCAGTAATACTAGTTCCTGACCAACCAAATTGTTTCTTTATGTTATGTAGCTCCACAATTGCAGAAAGAGTTGTCTCAGTACCCTCACAGGACGGATATAATTTTTCTTCTGTTTTTTTCTTATAATCACTATACCTCTTATCTAAGTTTGGTTCAGGAATATATGGTTCTTCCAAATCAATGGTCTGATCACCATCGCCTCTATAAATATTGTTATTTATCCCTTCGTGCACTTCATAACAAGCATCAACAAGGTTTCCCATCCCAAGGCCTCCATCCTCAATGTTTTCGTCCTCAATATTTTCTTTTTCAACTATTTTAACTGTTAGATGCTGCATCGAATTTTTAGATGATCTCTCCCCATGTAAAGCCCATACGCGATATGACGGATCTATAGAGTTCACGACCAAATGTTGTTTAACTTCTTCAAACGTTGCTCTTTTTCTATTTCGGCACTTCTTACATGGACAATGACAAGTACACAACCCATCACTGTTTGCTTTTGCAAATTCAATAAAATCTTTAACCCCCTCAGTATACTGAATGCATATTCTGTTTTTTTCATACATTCAATCTTTCTGAATTGGTCGCGACATTCTGAAACAAAAGATATAATAGCGTCAAAGTTAGAAAAGAACCCAGAGAATTAGACACATGTTTGGCAGAACTTTAAAAATATTAAATATATTATATTAATACATGTTGAATGCATATATGCATAATTAGACTGACAAATTAAATAAAATAAATATTAACATAAAGATGAAAATATTTTTAAAACTAATATCACCATCACTAACTCCAAGATAAAGCATATAGAGCTTAACAACAATAGGGAGATGTAACAATTTCAAAACTAACATCTCCACAACCAATACAAAGACAAAGTTGGCTAGAGTTTAACATGGAGATGATTATGTACAGTGAAATCTGAGCTTATAAACACAAACAAAAAAAACCCAGGCCTACTGGGTTGGGCCTTATTTGCGCCTAATTTGGACAAAGTTAGCTTGGGCTTTGGGCCGGGCTAGACTCGAATATTCAAGCTTGACTGTGTTATGGGCCGGGTATGGATAACCACTAACCACTATTTCTGAATTAGTCATGATATTCTGAAACAAAATATAAATTTTAATTAAAAGAAGAACAAAGGTAATAAGAACATGATATATCGTCTATAGGAGCAAATGCACCTATTATGCATATGTCATCTATAGGAGCATAGCTCTCTATCAGAGAAATGATAGCTCCAAAAGAAAAAACATAAATAAAATATTATTAAATACATTACCCTTAAGGGGCTAAGGTTCAACAAGAATATCTATTTGTTCATTAATAGTTGGCCTTATGTTATTTCTCTAACATGTGTCACTTGAATTAGCCTACAGCTATAGTTTTGGTTGCAAGAAAAAAATTATCAAGATGGAAAAAAAACTAGCTATCAATGTATCATCAAAGGTAATACACAACACAAATATTCATCTGAATAATTCATAAAGTTTAAGATAAAACATCACTATAATTGAAATGGCGAGAACATAGAAATAATATTGATCTCATCAAGTTTCCATATAAAACATATACCTACGTAGGGTGATTGAATCCTAAATGAGAAATCTTATCTATAGAATTTCATATACAATGGCAATCGAAAAATATAGGTAGGGGTGTAAAAAAAGCCCATCGATCCAAGCCCGGCCCGAAAGTCAACAGCCCAAACCCGACCCGAACATACCATGCGCCGGGCTCGGGCCGCCACCTTAAGCCCGCAGCCTGGCCTGAGACCCCGATATAATTACTGTATATTTATTATATATATAAAAACTGAGTGTGTTAAACATAAAGAAAATATTGTGCTATGGCTTATGGCATCTCTTTACCTCTTAAAGGTTGAGCCTTCAAACCCCACTATATACATATTTGTTTATTAAAAGATCATGACACCGAAGAGAGAGAGAGAGAGAGAGAGAGAGAGAGAGAGACGTTTTGTCCGGTGGAGAGAATGAAGAGAGGTCGACTACTTCGGTGCGAGAGATATGAAAACCTAGATCGAGAATAAGGAAAGGCTTGATCTTTTAGGGTCCGTTCATTTCGCGAGTAAAAGATCACCTAGGAAAATTGATTTCCTAGGGAAAAATTTTTCGTTGTTCTTTTGAACTGGAGAAATTCAATAATTTTTTCCTGGGACATCAATTTCCAATGTTCTTTTTGACCCTGGCAAAATTAAAATCTAAAATTTTGTTCTGCTTTAGTAAAAAATAGACTTTGCGAAATCAAGAAAACCTTCGGGTTAAATACCATTTCTCGACTCAAAGAGGGATTTCTCAAAAAAAATAAAAGAGAGAAACATTAACTAATTAGCAATGTTATTCAGTCCGAAGGTTTTCTCGATTCCGCTCAGCCCGATTGACGTGGTAGCATGCACTGGTGGTGTAAAGGACTTAAATGTCGCTAGTGGGTTTCAGCCACCTGTTGCATGCTGCCATGTCAATTGAGGCAGCGAAATCGAGAAAACCTTCGGACTGAATGCCATTTCTCGACTTAAAGAGGGATTTTTTTAAAAAAAAAAAAGCATTTCTTTTAACTGATATAGCATCCTACACCTACTATTCCTTCTCAAAAATAAAAAAAGAAAATTTAACTACTATAGCATCCTGCACCTACTATTCTTTTTCAAAATAAAAATTAAAATTTATGAGTGACTCAGAATATGTTTGTTTGTGTGTGTGTGAGAGAGAGAGAGAGAGACTGACTGTGCTCCCATCTCAAGTGCCCATGAGTCCCGTCCTCACCTCAGACCTGTGACTCCCCCTCCCCTTTCGCTTTAAACCCGTGACTCGACCTCACAACTCACCTCCCCCCCCTCCCCTTCATTGAATACAGGGAGAGAGATCGGAGATGTGGGAGGCGCGACGGCGACGCACCGGCGGCCCGATGGCAACGTGGGAGGCGCGACGGCAGCCCGATGGTGACATGGGAGGCGCGATGGCAGCACAACGTTGAGTGGGAGGTACGACAACGAGTGGGAGAAGCGGGAGGCACGACGGCGGCGCACCGGCGGCCCGACGGCGAGTGGGAGGCACGATGCCCGACGGCCCGACGGCAACCCTAGCGGCACACCGGTGGCCCGACGGCGAGTGGGAGAAGCGGGAGGCACGACGCCCGACGGCAACCAGAGAGAGAGAGGGGGGGTTTACCTACAGGGAACCTAGCGGCGTCGCCGGCGTGGGAGAAGCAGGGGAAGGAGAGAAACGAACGAACGAAGCCTCGGGTCTTTTACTCGCGAAAATAACAAACCCTTACACTTAAATTTGGGTCACGAGTTAATCATGTGAAACTAAAAGATTTTTAAAATAAATTTTATGACATTTTAGTAACAGTTGTAATCGTTACAAACATAAATAAAAAACGTTACGTTATATCAAAAACGCTATTCTATGAATTACTAATAGAAATTTTCAATTACTAATGCTTATAACTGTTACCAATTTTGTAACGGCAATAAGTGTTACAAACCAAAAAAACAGTGTGTTACAAAATCACAGTTTTGGTGTAGTGCACAAATGCAAAATAAATTCAATCACAAGCAAAGAAGACGACTCGGGGATTTACGTAGAAACCCTTGCGGGAAAAATCACGGTGAGCAAATGCTCGAAGCAAATGCTCGGGGGAGGGCTTCACTATCAAAGACAGCAAGCAAGACGAGAGTACAACCCGACTCCTTCTTCTCCCTCCTTCTAGATCTACACCTTTCCCCCTTCTAGGGCTCAACAAATAGAGACCGTAGCAAGCCTCAAGGAACATACCTCCTTGCAAGCTTAGATCCGATCTATCTACCGAAGATCGATCCCCAAGGAAATCTTCTCCTTCCTTGTAGAAGAAAGCTCTCCTTCTCCCTTAGAAAATCAATCCTCAAAGCCCACTCCAAGGTTTCTCAAATCCAACCCAAGCCCCACACCAAAAACCCCTTCAAAGAGCCTTAAAACACCCTAAAACGGGTCTACAGAGAAACCCAGAAAAATAGATCCGACCCGACTTCGCCCAAGCGGGTTTGCAGAATTTTCTGCCCATTTGTGGCTAAGGAACTCGCCCGGGCGAGTCGGATCTCGCCCAGGTGACTCGGCTGTAAGTCCGATTGGGAGGGAGCTATGCTCCCCCTTTGGGTCTCCTCCATGGGGATGGAACCCCAACAAGATCGTTGTTATGGATGAGAATCTTTGTAAGAAGATGAGAGAGATCCTTCGTAATACCGGACACATTGCCATGACGTACGTATAGGGACTCCACCCCTTCACATCTATTTATAATAAACATCTATTTATAATAGATGCTCCCAACCAGTAGACTCAACTCATTAGGGCATTTATCGATTATTGGGTGCATAGGAGTATGAAACCAGGTTTAACACCTACTCGTCAGGCCTCCTAGTTAAGTCGTCCAGTCTGACTAGGACCACGACAACCAACTTGGTTCACCTAGTTTAGTAACTCTCCCGTACAAGGCCATAAAAAACCAACAAATCGGCCTTGAGGAAAAGTCCACTCCATAGTATCCGTACCAGGAGTCGAACACAGGGAACCTTTCCAACATGGGAGAGAGGAAGTACCACCAGGCCAAGAGCCCGTTGATTGGGACACCAATTAAAATCGCAAAACTTGCTAGAACTGCATAATCAGCCAAGATGCAGGGATGGACAATCGTGGTTTGACAGAAGTCAACTGGAAACTAATGCTAACACCATAGCAATGATGAAAAAGTTTGATCAAGTCAAAGGGAACAATATTCGACAATTCAATTGTCTGCATTGTTTACTAAAATAGATATTAGTTTTCTTGGGATCTGAGTCTCAAATACCAACTATATTGGATGGATACCAAGCCCGGATCCCATCATTTTACATACATTGTGGTGATCCATCGAGTATAAGCGGACGCGTCATACTACTGATCGAGGATCGAAACCATACAGAATCAAAGGATTCGATGTATCACATAATAGTACATACTGTTGGAATTGGATCCGCTAATCAGAGTCGCAGCGGAAGCAAAAGTGAGATCCGAAGATCATACGGTGTATGTTTCATTGCACTTAATTCTACAAAACAATCTACATGCAAATCTATGATCTTAGCATATGTGCAGACACCCTAGAGCCATACTACGATCTACGGAAGACATGCATGCATCTAGTTAGGTGTTTAGAATCATCATACCTTTTTGGATCTATGATCCGGAGATGACGGAACGATGAAGAACCGCACTTGAATCGCAAGGGAAACTGTCGGATATCACCTTGTCCTTTGCGAATTGAAGAATCCTCGAAATCCCGTCTCTGAGTGCAGGGATTACGAGCCAATAGAGGAATCTGTTGCGAAGACGATGGCGAGCCGCGAGACTTTCTCCTCCTCTTTCTCCTTTCTTCCTTCTCCTTCCTTCCTCTTCCTTCTCCCTTCTTCTTCCTCTCTTTTCCTTGGCCGAAACCACAAAGGAGGAGCAAAGGAGGGGGGGTCAGATTTTTGGAGGAGAGGGAGCATAGGGCCGGCCCCTCCCTCTCCCTATTCCTATATAGGGCCGGTCTCCCATGGCTTCAAGGAAGCTAGGGACGGCCCTAGATAGATTAGGATAGAGGGGGGTCGGTTTTTAGGGATTTCCAGTGTCTATCGTGAAGCCTAGACGAAAACGCCCCTCACGAAAAGTGGAAAACTGAAAGAGAGACTGAGCGAGGTGCGCTACTAGGAATCGAGTTCCGTCAGCGCCTATGAGCTCCTGGAATTATTTCGCTCATTCTAAGATCTATATTCAATATGTTCTGAGCCATATTTCAGTATTTACCAAAATACCCCTACGGCCCGTAACACATGTGAATTAGGTTCTTAGGCTCCGGGCTTGCGCTCTATCGCGCTACTTCGCATCCAACGTATCCAACTAGGTCGGGGAACAATTCCTATATGCAACGACAGGGTGGAACCTTCAGGGTTCGGGATCTCTAGCTCCAACCGGATCCCTGATTAACTGTTCCGGTGACACACCGAAAGTTCCGTTAATCAGCCCTAATCCGATTAACCTGCGTAGCCACCCAGAGTGAGACACAAGTTGAACTCTAGTGATCCTAAACTTATGTTACTCCCTCGTAACCCTGTTCTCTACTATACTCCGATAATCCTCAGTCCCTCCTATTACTGGTGCCATGATACGACTCGGGCGGTGGGGTGCACCGTCAGATCCCGATCGATCATCTGACTAGGGTTTGATGACTTGTCATCTATAACACCACACACCTTCCGGTGCTATGCCTAGCATCTAGAACATCGTCAGTCGTACTGACAACCACCAGGCCTGGGTTAACTGTATGGACAGATTGACTCATCAAAACGCACTTATCCAATACTAGACGTCGGATAACTTGTAGGGATTATATGTCACTCAAGTGCCAGCCGGGTAACCCAACGTACCGTGGTATTGGACTATGGAAGGTCCACATGTTGGCACATCAAAGCACCACACAACTGGTTGGCCCAGTGAACATGGTCCCTCAGGGTTAAGGACAGATTATCTATAGTAGTAAGACGGTTTCTGCACCAGTGTCTGAATCACTGAACTGTGCACCGTCTTGGTTCCTGTTCAACATGATCATCGTGCTTGGTCAGGTGAATGGGAATCCCACGTTTCCGTGGTGGAGACTTCACCACATCCTCTACCTGCCAACAGCTCGTTCTCGGTGAAGCGACCGGCATCACATAAGCTGTTAACTAGTTCTAGGTCTACACAGAACTGGTCCACTGGATCTCCCAAGCATGGATCCTCCTTGCGCCTCATTGGCCTACTGTGTTCCCTAGTGTCCTTTTATTATATGAGTATTATCATATACCAGAGTAGTATTCTAATTAAAGCAACAACCAAAGTCATCTTTATTAATGTTAATACAGAAATTTCACGCTAAGGACACACGAGCTACAACAATCTCCCACTTGGCCTAGCGGGGAACAACAGTCTTAACTCCCATGGCATCCACGTGCTTCTAAAAAGCCTTGGTCGGTAACACCTTTGTGAAAGGGTCCACCATGTTATCTGCAGACGCCACCTGAGTCACTGCAACCTCCCCTCGGTTTTGCAAGTCTCGGATAATGTAGTATTTCCGCTCGATATGCTTGCTCTTCTGGTGATATCTTGGCTCCTTGGATTATGTTACCGCTCCACTATTGTCATAGTAAAGGACAGTAGGATCTTGAGCTCCCGGTACGCATCCTAAGTCCGTGAGGAACTTCTTGAGCCACACCGCCTCCTTAGCTGCTTCGCACGCCGCAACGTACTCAGCCTCTGTCATCGAATCCGCAATGCATCCCTGCTTCACGCTTCTCCAACTGACAGTTCCTCCTCCTAATGAAAACACAAACCTTGATGTCGATCTCCTGGATTCCGAATCTGACGCAAAGTCAGAATCCGTATATCCAATCGGCATTAGTTCCTGTGAAGAGTAAACTAACTCATAATCTCTCGTCCTACGGAGATACTTGAGTATACTTTTCACAGCAGTCCAGTGCCCTGGACCCGGATTTGACTGATACCTGCCCATCATGCCTACTGCATAGCATATATCTGGTCTCGTGCACTGCATAGCATACATCAGACTCCCTACAGCCAAAGCATAAGGTATCTTCTGCATCTCTGCCCTCTCCTCAGGAGTCTTAGGACCCTAATCCTTGGACAATTTCATTCCATGTCTGAATAGAACCAGTCCCTTCTTGGAGTTGTGCATACTGAATCTGACCAAGATAGTATCTATGTAGGCTGATTGTGACAGCGAAAGAGTCTTGTTCTGGCGATCTCGAGTTACCTTGATCCCCAGAACATAACTCGCTTCACCCAGGTCTTTCATGTCAAATTGAGAGGATAACCACACCTTCACTGTAGACAACGTTCCAACATCGTTTCCAATGAGCAGGATATCGTCTACGTAAATTACTAGAAAAACTACTGCAGTCTTATCGCTCCTCTTATAAACACATGGTTCATCCACGTTCTGCTCAAATCCATAAGACTGGATAGCCTAATCAAAATGCATGTTCTAACTTCTGGATGCTTGCTTCAGTCCATAAATGGACCTCTGCAACTTGCACACCAGACTTTTCTAGCCTTTTGCGATAAAGCCTGGAGGCTGAGACATATAGATGTCTTCTTCCAAATCTCAGTTGAGGAATGCGGTCTTGACGTCCATTTGCTAGACCTTCCAATCATAATGGGATGCAATGGACAAGAGGATCCGGATAGACTTAAGCATAGCCACTGGTGAAAAGGTTTCGTCATAGTCGATCCCTTCTCGCTGGGTATAACCCTTAGCGACTAGTCTAGCTTTGTAAGTCTCAACGGTACCATCCGGACCTCTTTTCTTTTTGTACACCCACTTACACCCAACAGGTTTAATATTGTGAGGTGGTGTTACAAGTGTCCAAACTGAGTTTTGGGACATCGATGTCAGTTCTGCCTCCATGGCTTCTTGCCATGCTGCATGGTCAGAGGATACCATCGCTTCGTCATAGTTCAGAGGATCATCCTCCTGAAACTCTGGATCTACCATAAAGGATTCTCCAATGTATCTATTAGGAGCACTTGTGGTCCTCCCACTGCGACGAGCCTGCGGAGATTCTATAGGAGTCGATTTTACAGTATCGTTTATCTTAATGGTATCGGCTCCCACTACGTTTTCTGTCTGCGTACTCCCATCAGTACCAAGCAATTCTTCAAGAACTACTTTACTGGTGGATTTATGGTCTATTAAATAATCCTGCTCCAGGAACACGGTGTTCGTCGAGACGACAACCTTTCTATCCTCAGGATCATAAAATAAACCACCCTTTGTCCCTTTTGGATACCCAACGAACAGACATACCTTAGTTTTTGACTCCATCTTATCTCGCTTGTCCTTCCGCACATGTGCTGGACAACCCCAAATCCTAAAGTGTTGTAGGCTTGGCTTTCACTTCAACCACAGCTCCCAAGGAGTTAGTGGTACTGACTTTGATGGAACAAAGTTCAAAGTATATGATGCCGTCTCTAGGGCATATCCCCAAAAACTAGGTGGCAATGTTGCATAACTCATCATAGTCCGAACCATGTCTAACAAAGTTCGGTTTCTCCTCTCAGATACACCATTTTGTTGCGATGTCCCTGGTGCAGTCAACTGGGATACAATCCCATGCTCACGCAGGTACCCAATAAATTCATCTGATAGGTATTCGCCTTCTCGATTCGATCGAAGAGACTTGATACTTTTATCCGTCTGCTTTTCTGCTTCCGCTCTGAACTCCTTGAACTTATCAAAGGATTCAGACTTCCACCGTATTAGGTATATGTATCCAAACCTCGAGTGATCATCCGTGAAGGTGATAAAATACTCGAAGCCTCCTATAGCACGGACACTTATGGGCCCATATACATCAGTGTGTACCAATTCTAATACCTCCTTAGACCTGCTACCTTTGGCTTGGAAAGATCTTTTAGTTATCTTGCCTTCAAGGCAAGACTCACACGTCGGTAGGCTTTCTGAAACATCTGGACTTAAAAGTCCTACCTTAACCAACCTGTGAATCCTGTCTGAGGCTATGTGTCCAAGCCTTAGATGCCAAAGGAGTGTTGGATTATCTGAGGGATTTTTTCTTTTAGATGAATTAATCACACAAGCTTCAGTTATGTTATCCTGCTTATGATTGGAGTTAATTACATAGAGACCATTCTGTATCTTTCCCTTACAAACAAAGGAACCATTCAATTTAATTGACACACCAGAAGCATCAAATAAAACTGAAAAACCTTCATTATTTAATAACGAAACAGAAATTAAGTTTCGTCTCAAGGATGGTACATAAAATATGTCTCTAAGTAATAAACTGCTTCCATCAAGGAACTGCAAGATGACATCTCCAACTGCTTCAGCCTCTGTCATGGCCTCAGTTCCCATGCTTAGGATTATCTCCCCATTACCCAGTTTTCTTGTCTCCTTGAATCCCTGCAAATTATTGCAAGCATGGTTAGTGGAACCAGAATCCACAATCCATGAAACTGGAGAACAACTGGATACTACAAGGGATTCCACTATATGGATTTAAGATATACCTGTCTCAGCCTTCTTGGGAGCAGCGCGGCAGTCGCCCTTCCAGTGCCCCTTCTTGTCGCATCGGAAACATTTTTCTTTGGGCTTCGCCGGACCATTCTGCATAGGAACCTGCAACTGCACCTGGCCCATCTTCACGGGCTTCTTAGACTTTCTTTTCTGAAACTTGCCTTTGGCTTTCAGAGAAGAATTCCGCTCCACGTTCAGGGATTGGGCTCCTGCCTTCATCCCGTCCTCTATCGCCTGGAGCGCCGCTAGGAGCTCTGCGTTAGACATCTCCAACCGGTTAAGGTTAAAGTTGGTAATGAAGCCCTCAAACGCTCCTGACAGAGACGCGAGGAAAATGTCGGTCTGGATCTCTGCATCCAAGATGACATCGAAGGAACCAAGCTCGTTCACATAGCCAAACAATTTCAGCATATGATCCCGAACTAAAGCCCCTCTGCTATCTTCGTGGATACCAATTTCTTGATGGTCAGGTAACGAGTTACCCGACTACGACCCTCGAATATTTTCTTTAGGTAGAGCATCATGTCTGAAGCAAAGGTCATGTCTTTGATTTGCTTCTGAATGACGGTCTGCAAGGATGCCACTATGTAGCACTTGCACATCTCATCAGTATCTAGCCAGTCTTTCTATTCCTTTAACTGAGCCTCAGTTGCACTTGGTCCCGGCATGGCCGGTTGAGGGGTACTTAGGGCAATTGTGTGTTTGCCAACCCCTAGGACGAGCATCAGGTTACGCTTCCAGTCCTCGTAGTTTGATCCCGTAAGTTTGTTATCATTAAGTATGGAGGCAAGGGGGTCGAGCTTGGTCATGATTTCTGTAAACAATGGTTCAAAGCAAAATTAGGGTTTACTACAATCTATTTCATGGAATTTAGAAATAGATAATGTCTACTCCAGCCGCTATGTCTTCACCACCTCAAGTGGAGACATCCAAGAATCTAAATTCCCTGGGCTGGAGCACTGAGACTATCGGCCTTGAATTAGAGACAGCATCTCGGTGAGAGCATGCAACCACTTCTGCCAACGGGGTTTTTACTTTATCAGAATTACCCATGGCAAACTAAAAGACCTCCCAGTCTCCTTTTGGCCAGCTTTATGTGACCCGTGTGCGCAGCAACAGCGGCTTCACACAAGCTTTCGGATGCTTCCCACAAATCTAGATGGTGTCGGCAAGGGGGTTCATAGGCTCCCGCGGTGCAGGAAAAAACCGTCACCCACTGCCACCGGCATCCTCCATGTCCCAAAGGAAACCACTAGGCGAACCAGTATGGAAGGAAACACAGCTCTCACCCGGTGGGAATATCGAACTGCGTACCTCCCACCCAGACCCTTAGCCGGTTGATTGTGGAGGCCAGGGGCTCCCCTTTGGAGGGAACCTCTTACACATCCCTTCTTTATGAGGTTTTATGCATATCTAGAAAGGTCACGACCTCCTAGACTTAGACCCTGGTCTACCATGCTCCCACTAGGATTACAAACCCTCCCGTAAATCATTAGTATCCTCGGAAAATATCATAGTCCCTACCTTGAATACTCAGCTTTCGCCTTTCTTGCAAGGATCACATTACATAGATTCCAAGGATCCTGATACTTTACTAGTTTGCCCATAATCCTAAGATCTGGAGCCTAGCCTAAGGTCAACGTGGAAAGGACTCCCACTATGATGATGCCTCGTTCACAATTTGATGCCTGATGTCATAGTAGACCTCATCTCATTATAGGTTTCGATGCTGGCCAAATAGAGACATCCGACAATCTCCGCCGGACCTCAACCTAATGGTGGCATAACCAAATCGTGATGAGTTCATACTACCATCAAACGTTATCTAGAAACGGGTATCACACAGTGAAATCCTAACCTAACTTATTCGCTAGAACCATGTGGGGAAAGGGCATCCCACTAGGGTTATCATACTTCTTATGGAGACATTAGTTAATTATCTCTAAATAAATCTAACACTGCGTCTATCTCGGTGTACAGTACTTGGTTACATGAACTACCACGAGGGCGGTTATCACATTTTCTTTTAGTTAGCCACCGGATTCGCACGTGTTAGAACCATATAGAGACACCGATGAAACCATAAGCCTAGTACTAACCCTAAGCCTGATCTAGAGACAAACTCACAAGCAAGATAATAAAATTATCATCGGGGTTCTCTAAACAATAAGTAAAGAGAATCAACAGAAAAACATCCAAACTGAATCAAGTCCAGGGTCTGACCCCTGAACCTGAATAGCACAGCCAAGATATCCTGCTCTTCTATTCTACACGATCTCTGACGACGATCCCCATCATCGCCAATGTGCACGCTTTCGCCGGGTCTTTGCACGCCATGGTACCGTTTGCCCGAACCGTGGATGAAGCATCATCTCCTTCTTCCTGTGACCGAAAAACTAACACGCTCCGAGCAAGTGCTCGTTCGTGTATAATTTCGCTAGAAAGAAAAGGAGATAATCCTAAAAACATGGCCAGGGAACCGAGGATGGTCAACCCCCACCCTCGCCCATCTAGAGTCTTAAAATCCACAAGCACAATAATAATCAATGCAAAATTTAAATCCGGGATCCGACCCCCGGATGCATGTAATCACATATTACTATTCAGCGCGGCACCTGCAAAAAGACGATACATAGCACAATCCATATGCATGATCTACGCCGAACCCCGATGAAAACATATGCCATCATATATTCACATGATGTTTTCACGAATTCATGCATGAAACATACACCAAAGCATGCTCTGAAACCAATTATTGGAATTGGATCCGCTAATCAGAGTCGCAGCGGAAGCAAAAGTGAGATCCGAAGATCATACGGTGTATGTTTCATTGCACTTAATTCTACAAAACAATCTACATGCAAATCTATGATCTTAGCATATGTGCGGACACCCTAGAGGCATACTACGATCTACGGAAGACATGCATGCATCTAGTTAGGTGTTTAGAATCATCATACCTTTTTGGATCTATGATCCGGATATGATGGAACGATGAAGAACCGCACTTGAATCGCAAGGGAAACTATCGGATAGCACCTTGTCCTTTGCGAATTGAAGAATCCTCGAAATCCCGTCTCTGAGTGCAGGGATTACGAGCCGACGGAGGAATCCGTTGCGAAGACGATGGCGAGCTGCGAGATTTTCTTCTCTTCTTTCTCCTTTCTTCCTTCTCCTTTATTCCTCTTCCTTCTCCCTTCTTCTTCCTCTCTTTTCCTTGACTGAAACCACAAAGGAGGAGCAAAGGAGGGGGGGTCGGATTTTTGGAGGAAAGGGAGCATAGGGTCGGCCCCTCCCTCTCCCTATTCCTATATAGGGCCGGTCTCCCATGGCTTCAAGAAAGCTAGGGCTGGCCCTAGATAGATTAGGATAGAGGGGGGTCGGTTTTTAGGGATTTCCAGTGTCTATCGTGAAGCCTGGACGAAAAGCCCTTCACGAAAAGTGGAAAACTGAAAGTGAGACTGAGCGAGGTGCGCTACTCGGAATCGAGTTCCGTCAGCGCCTATGAGCTCCTGGAATTATTCCGCTCATTCTAAGATCCATATTCAATATGTTCTGAGCCATATTTCAGTATTTACCAAAATACCCCTACGGCCCGTAACACATGTGAATTAGGTTCTTAGGCTCCGGGCTTGCGCACCATCGCGCTACTTCGCATCCAACGTATCCAACTAGGTCGGGGAACAATTCCTATACGCAACGACAGGGTGGAACCTTCAGGGTTCGGGATCTCTAGCTCCAACCGGATCCCTGATTAACTGTTCCGGTGACACACCGAAAGTTCCGTTAATCAGCCCTAATCCGATTAACCCGCGTAGCCACCCAGAGTGCGACACGAGTTGAACTCTAGTGATCCTAAACTTATGTTACTCCCTCGTAACCCTATTCTCTACTATACTCTGATAATCCTCAGTCCCTCCTATTACTGGTGCCATGATACGACTCGGGCGGTGGGGAGCACCGTCAGATCCCGATCGATCATCTGACTAGGGTTTGATGACTTGTCATCTATAACACCACACACCTTCCGGTGCTATGCCTAGCATCCGGAACATCGTCAGTCGTACTGACAACCATCAGGCCTGGGTTAACTGTGTGGACAGATTGACTCATCAAAACGCACTCATCCAACACTGGACGTCGGATAACCTGTAGGGATTACATGTCACTCAAGTGCCAGCCGGGTAACCGAACGTACCGTGGTATTGGACTATGGAAGGTCCGCACACATTGGCACATCAAAGCACCACACAACTGGTTGGCCCAGTGAACATGGTCCATCAGGGTTAAGGACAGATTATCTATAGTAGTAATACGGTTTCTGCACCAGTGTCTGAATCACTGAACTGTGCACTGTCTTGGTTCCTGTTTAACACGATCATCGTGCTTGGTCAGGTGAATGGGAATCCCACATTCCCGTGGTGGAAACTTCACCACATCCTCTACCTGCCAACAGCTCGTTCTCGGTGAAGCGACCGGCATTACCTAAGCTGTGAACTAGTTCTAGGTCTACACAGAACTGATCCACTGGGTCTCCCAAGCATAGATCCTCCATGCGCCTCAGTGGCCTACTGTGTTCCCTATGGTCCTTTTATTATATGAGTATTATCATATACCAGAGTAGTATTCTAATTAAAGCAACAACCAAAGTCATCTTTATTAATGTTAATACAGAAATTTCGCGCTAAGGACACACGAGCTACAACACATACTACAAAATATCACTGACAATCAAGGGTTTGGATGATCATCGATCAAGAAAATTACACAAGCGGTGGGTCACCGTTTGTCGGACCCCACAAAACCCTCTCGTAGATTCCTCACATAGAACACACCCACCAAGCAGAGAACAACTCGCCTGAGAGAATTTGTTATTATGGAGGATATGCCAAGAGATAATAGAGCCCGAAGTTGAAGCCGAGATAGATGCGCCGAAGAACCTAGATGAAGATCCACACACCATATCTTCATATCCTTCTTTTCCTTCCTCATTCTCTTCTCTTTTTACCGTCCTTCCTTCGTCTTTCTTTTCTCTTTGCGGCAAACCCTAGACCGAGTTTTTCATCTCTCCTCATCCTTAATCCACTCACTCAACCCTCTACAATAAAAAAACCACTCCACCGTGATCACCGGCTACCTTGAGATCCAAGAGCCTGGGAGAGCACCATGCCGGCGCCCCCCCGGGATCCTTTCTTCTACCACGAACCCTTATTCTCTGTAGATGATCTCGAGCACCACATAGCCATCGACAACGATTCCCACACGAGTTTCCAATCAAACCCTGGAGCCACCCTTGCTTCACTTAAATAGCAGAGCAAGCACAAGTTCTTAGAAAACCAAAATCGATCCGAAAACGGCCTGAAAACTCGGCATATGCATGACCTTACCAGCTGCCTAGCCAGACTTCACCCGGGTGAAATTCTTGAAGCCTTTGTCCACATGCTATGTGCCTAAGGTCTCATGTGCGACAGCTAGTTTTCCCCGGTGACTTTAACCTGCGATCTGCCTTTTGATTGTTAGGTTTTATCGGACCAAAACTCCACAAATTTCAAACAGTTTGTTAGAATCATTTTAATGACAATCTGGATTGGCATTCAAGGCTTTTTAAACACAACAAGACTAGGGCTTTGGTGAGAAGGTTATGGGTTCAATTCCTCTCCCGCTCGAGTTACCCATGAGTGTGTAGGAAAACTTTCGAATGGGTCGATACACACTTCCGATGGGATTTGTCCGAGCCTGAAGTGGATCCATTGCCCGAAAGATTTTGGGACACATGCCAATGTCAAAAAAAAAAAAATCACGGATGGCCAAATACGTTGTTCGTGGAGTCAATGACCAATGGATTCAACCACAATATATTCAGTTGTACAAAAAAAAACCGACTAACCAAGAATGGAGAAGAGAATTGTTGGGTGCAGCCCATAAGGTCGTCCCAACCAATATGTGCTTAGGAGATCGGACCATAGGTGGGGTGTCGATGGCCGGCACAATTGTAGAGACATCAATTGATGCCGAATGGAGATGCCGATGGGCACCATTGGAGGAGGTGCCAACGGGCATGGTGGTGGCAACCACGGCCATAGGCACGCATGCAGAACAATAGGATGTTTTGGGTCGTCAACATACAACACTTCGGGAGCGGGAGACGAGATGGCATCGGACGCAGAGATGACACTGGGAGCGGGAGACGTGATGGCATTGTGCACAAATTACTAACCATTGGAGAGGTGTCGACGGATGCCATTATGGAGGTACCGACTGGATGCATTGGTCCATAGCATGTTTCTTTTGGAAATAGAGTTTGTTTGGAACATTCGGAGCACTTCAATGGCGGCTAGTAAATCTCACCAAGGTGGAGATTTATGGAAATATTTGGCTTAGTTTTGATAGCTAAACGGAACATGTTTGGAGATGATTGAACAATGATCGATCATCTCTGAAACTTGACGTGCATGATTACTAGAACCGGTTTGCTTATGATCCAACGATGATCGATCATCCACTTATAATAATCGATCATGATGTCTGCCCAATCGATATTGACCATGTTTTGAGCCGTTCTTTTAGGGTTTTCTCTCTTAGGAGTTTCTACAATATAAATAGGGATATTAGAGGCTTTATAGTTGAGAGAACTTTTGAAGAGCTTTGAGAGAGCTTTTGAAATATTAAAATAATTCTTGGAGCCATCGTGGAGGCTTGATTAAGGGTTTGAAGAACCTTATTATAATTCTGTTAATTTAATATTGAATCTCTCTATGCCGCTGGTGAATCTCTGACTCATTTTTTGGTCTGCTTTCTTTATCTTCTCTCTACGTTTGATTTGTTTGTTGATTCTTTTTGGCATTGTGATTGCATTAAAGCTATATCATTTGCATTAGTTCGTTGGGCTTCCGCGTACAACACGTGTTGCGATCCTAATTGAAGATGCTCAAGTCAGACGGACAAAAGATTCACCCTCGTAGCATACACCAAGCCGGCGACTAGTAGACAATTTGACAACGTGCATGATCAATCTAGGAATTAAAAAGAAATCGTCTCGACACGCTCTAAAGGATATTATAAATTACTCATTGACGTGCTCTAAAGGATATTATAAGTGTTTCCCTCCGGTACCGAATTGAAAAATTTAATACCATACCGAACCCATCTCCACCATCCATCTCATGTTCCATGCTCGTATTGATGGGAGCATCATTCTAGGGGCCATGGGATGAACCCTAGGTGAATGTCTGAGATCCACCATAGGCGATCAGATGGTCCCTATGAATTCTGGTGCGGTTCCGAACTGAGTACCATAGAATTCTCCACATTATAAATAAGGGCCGAAGGCAACAAAAAATGAACCCCGGAATCCATTACAATTGGCCAATGCCAACTTGTTTTTAACTATTGGCATGTAGTGTTTATTTTATCTATCCCTTATATTTCCTAGCCATAATAGTCGCTTTCCATTGCATTAATGAACTTCCTTTTAGCTATTTCCTCTAAAGTTTTCACCATATTAGTTTAATAGAATTTATGTTCCTTTCAATGCACTTGCCTTCTTATTTTTCATTACTTTCGGTATGTTAATGTTACTTTCCGAGCACTTTCCTTCCCCTTGTCATAGCTCCGCGTTTGGTAGCAGGAAAGTGACGTGAAAGAGAGAGGATTCCCTCCCATAAGTGATGTTGGAATCGTTTGGTAGCCGAAAAAGTGAACAGGAATTTGAATAATTTTATACATAAATTATCCCCATATTATTATAATCGGGAGGAAAATGAGGGGATTCTCTTTCCTCCCACTCCTGGGTAAAAATTCTTTCCTCTTGGGAGGAGAAAGAGTTTTCTTTCTTTTAATGAAATTTTTTGACAACCAAGCACGGCTTTAGGTAGAAATTCCAAATCATCTTCGTTGAGGTATTCAAAACTTGCCGGAAGTCGACTCTCGGCTCTTCAAAGTAAAAAATTTGACCAATCCAGTATAGTGGATGGATCGATCATCATTTTACTAACACACCTTGTATACCAATTAACTTTGGGATCATGGGCGAGATGTCTAAATCATTTTAACTCTGGCACACCCATGCACTAATCAACTCCTCTGTCAAGCCCAGTTTTACCGGCCGATCAACTGATCCATGGAGGATCATCTCGATTTCTACATCATAAGGGTCGTTCTCCGTCCGCTTGGATCGATCCACTGCGTCTTTTCACCTAAATCTTAGAACATTGGCCCTATATGATAGGGACCATGTTAGCATGCATCCAATTACATGTGCAAACCATGTGGAAAATCTTATTATGCACCTTGTAGATCTAGATGCAATGAACTATTAGATTCCTAGTTTTATATTTATTTTATGATGATGTGGCATGTAAAAGAAAGGGGAAAAAGAAACGAAAATCTTATTATGCCCTATATTTATTTTCACTGTCCTTTAGCTTAATCGGTCTTTTTGTCAGGGGCGGCTGACTAAATAGATCCCTTTTCCTTTTTTTTTTCCAAAAGATTGGAACGTGGAACAACGTACACCGTTGGATTAATGATGATTTATTGTCTGATCTGATTAGTTTGGAGAATTCTTGTTGGGATATGAGTGCCGATCGTCGCAGGTATCTACAGAACCACCTTGTTGTCCGAGTCGATGCAGACCAGTTGTCCAAGGCAAGCTTCTGATGGTTCCTCGGCCCCACACGCCAATGCCTGCAACCGGCCGGCCACGGCCCATAAGCCAAGGCATCACGCTGCAAAAACCCCGCCACGGCTCGATCGGCTCATCGGCCTGGTTCAGAAAATTAAGTAGGGTGTTGTTACATGTACCCCACTGATCGATAAGGAGACCTCTAAATTGATACCGATACCCATACGTATGGGCAATCTTTGATGAGAGCACTCCATCCTTTTTTCCCTATCCCTATCCTTCTCCTCCTCTTCTTTTTCCTCAATTTCTCCCTTTTCTTCCTTTGTTATCGATCTTCCTATCTCCCTCCTCTTCCAGCCGCCTGTTCTATAACAAATCTCAATTTAATCTCTATTTTGGTGCCCTCGACGAATCTGTTAGTATTTTCGGCAATTGCAATAGCTTCTAAATCTCTTTCCTATTGAGATATTCATGATCGAGAGGTGTTAGGATTCTTTTTTATATATGCCCTAAAAGGAAAAAAGATAAACCCTAAAAGAGAACGAATGATGGAATGCCAACATACAGATGTTTATTATATTCTCTAATTCAACTTTTTTCTACTAGCGTTTAACACACTTTTGCACCCCCTTGGTCTACATGACAAAGACTAAGATTTGCCCTTGACAGCTCGTGGTGGAACATAAATGATGTTGAATTGTGACAAGAGTACCTTTTAGCTAGCCGTGCATTCAGAGAGCCAATCTTTGTGAACAAGACTTTTAAGGAATTTATCCGTAATACGGCTCATCACCTCCTCCCTTCTTCTTCCTCCTCTTCCTCCGTCGTTGTCAGTCCAGTGCAACCGACGGTCGCTAAGGTGGAGGAGGAAGGGGAGGGGAGGAAAAAGAAAGGGTGGAGCACCAATGGTGGTGATTAGTTGCACAGGACAGGCAACAATGAGGAGACGAAGCTGGTGGTGTCCTTATCAATCGGTGGCCCATATCATCGATGGTGGGGTGTAAATAACAACATGGCTTACAACTTACAACTCTCCCCCGAGTCGGCGTTCGCATTATTGAAATGAAAAAAACTCCCATCAACGCAAACTCACCGGCATCCACCACCAGGTCCACCACCACCACCAACTTTCAGCGACCCAATAACCTTATATAATCTTATACACGGCCCCTCCGACCCCACACAATAATTGCATGAGGAGTATAATCAGTAACCGGCACATGCACCAGCCCAACCAAAGACCAACCAACCCATCTCTCTCTCTCTCTCTCTCTCTCTCTCTCTCTCTCTCTCTCTCTCTAGAAAGACGCCATGGTTTCTTCAGGAGGAACCTTCCTCCACAGAGTGAAAGCACTGTGCAAGTGGGGAAGGCCCAAGAGGCTACCAACCACCTTCAAATGCCTCTCCGCCTCCTGCTCGGCGATGGCCATGCCCAACCAGCTGACGCAAGTGTTCAGGCTCATCGACTCGAACGGCGACGGGAAGATATCCCCGGTGGAGCTCGGGGAGGTCCTGCTGCGCCTGGGGCACGACAAGTCCGCCGCCGCGCGGGAGGCGGAGGGGATGGTGAGGCTGGTCGACCGCGACGGCGACGGGTTCATCGATCTGGACGAGTTCATGCAGGTGGTGGACGGCAAGGGCGAGGAGGACCTGATGGAGGCGTTCCTGGTGTTCGACGCCGACCGGAACGGGTTCATTACGGCGGAGGAGCTGCGGAGGGTGCTGGTGGGGCTGGGGCACGGGAAGTGCAGCATCAGGGAGTGCCGGCTGATGATCAGAGGGGTCGATCGGAACGGCGACGGGCGCGTGGATTTCGATGAGTTCCGGTCCATGATGGGTATGTGGTCAGGATTTGTTTGATGATGAAACGTACAAGGGGAGATCATGGAATGGTTGGTTCTTCCTCTTCTTTCTTTTTTTTTTTTTTTTTTTTTTACTTCCATGATATTGGGAAAAATTTCAGCACGTCCTGCGTACCATACAACCGCGGGGTCCACTGCCCCTAGAGCCTATGAGAACCCTCTAAGTGCTGGGGGCCCCTACCTCATGGGTATGTCTTAGATGGCAGTGGGCTCCATGGTTGTATAGTACGCAGGATGTCTTGAAAATCTTCCCATGGTCCTCATAGCTTGATTGGTAGAAAAGTCTACGAACGCACACTATAGTAGAAAAGTCTACTCTCTTGATGCCATTCAAATCACATGACGATGGGGCCCACATTTAAGACCTATCAACTGCTGCCACCTCAGCCACTGCTGCATGGGCTGGGCCTGGTTTGTTAAAGTTTTTGTCGATGGAGATTGTTCAAATAGGATTACTCGCCAAGTATTAAGATATTTTTTTGGGTAATGTGCCCTTACAACGTATCCGTATAGTGATAAGAACGGACAAAAAGGTGCTCTAAACATAGACCATTCCGTTTGAAAAATATCTATTTTACCTCTGGACCGTTTTAAAAATATCTATTGTACCCTACACTTAGGGGTACAGTAAAATCACACCAAATGTAACATTTTAGAAACAAAATGGAACGTTGATATAGTGATTTTACTACAGCAATTTAAAAAAATACTATAATTAAATCACTATAGCAAATGTTAAAGAGTGACATTTCGATAATAAAGAGTAACATTTGCTATAATGATTTTACTATAACAATTCTTTTTTTACAAGATTTTTAAAAAAAAATTGCGACAATGAATTCACCAAGAGTAACATTTCGGTAATAAAGAGTAACATTTGCTACAGTGAATTCACCATAGTAAAGTATGAAGAAAAAAAAAATTAATTAGGTTTCTCCAAAAAAAATTGCTACAATGATTTTACTATAGCAAAATGTAAAATTTTGATCATAAAGAGTAACATTTGCTACGGTGCGTATTGGTAACATTTATGATTTTATATTAGCTAGGTGTAGTTTTGACATTTAAAGGGACCAAAATGTCAATGGAGTGACCTATATAAACCATCTTTTATGGCAGGACCTAGTGCCAAACTAACTTGTTACATGTCCTTTACACTAAACTGATCTTTTATCAGGATCCTTACCTGTGAAGCACGGGTACTCCGGACAGATACCACACCGGATACGAGTACGGCATAATCCGTACCTGGTACGTAGGTTTAAATCCGGTACGACAAATAGTCTTCGGTACGACTCTAGTACGGCAGACAGTCTTTGGGCGGCACCGGTTTACTTGAAATTACAAATCTATCACTTAATGAGCCCAACTTGGAGGCCGTGCATTTCGAAGATGATGATGGGAATGAAGATGCTTAGCAGCTTAATGACTTTTCTTTTATTTACTTATTAGTTATCAATCGTTTGAAATTGAACTTTGCTATGCATTTTGTTTTGTATTGCTACTTTTCATGGTTTGGTTCTAATGTAATGTATCTAATAGTATCGTATCGTCAAATGACTCGTATCGAATAATCTTGTTTTTGTGGTTTTAGAACTTTGAAGTTAGAGCTTTAATGATGAAAAAATTATGGTTGCATTTGGATCTGATTTATATCTATAACGATATTATACTAAAAGTATATATAT
>OX393550.1:55390068-55407568 GCA_947650365.1 Chamaelirium japonicum
TTCCCTTGAGACCAGGCTAGGCAAGAATCCTGAATTGTCACTAAGAATGCTCCTGCAATCAGCGATTATAGAATGTAATGGCCATTGTGGTGAAGAATTGTTCTTGCAACCGGAGTTGTATGACTTCCAAGTTGTCGTCCTCAATAATCACATTATAATCATTTAAAGGGGACATTACAAAAATTTCCCTTGAACAGTTCGTATTGGTCTCTTAACTATTTTTTTGGACAATTTGATCCATGAACTATGCTCCGTCTGCATTTAGCCCCCTCAGTCAACTTTTATTTCGAAAATACCCTTATCCTATAAAGCATAAATTAAATATTTTAAAACAATTTTGTGTCTTACTGGAAATTGATAAGGGTATTTTTGGGATAAAAAGCTAGTGGAGGGGGCTAAATGCCGACGGAGCATAGTTCAGGGATCAAATTGTTCAAAAAAACAATTTGGGGGACCAATATGAAATGAGGTCTATAGTTTAGGGGTGGTTTTTATAATTTGCCCTAATTTAAATGGCTCCATGTACGGATGCCTTCCAAGAACGCCAAAGCTTCTCCTTCTAGAGGGATGCAGGCCCCAATGATATTTACTCTGCTCAAAATGTAGCAGCTTTAAAATCTCTCACTACGATCCCAATGGCGGCATGAGACTCTCGAATGACAATGTCCACGCTCACCAATACCGGAAGATCGACTACACCAAATTACCCACCGAAAGATCAAATGAGAACCCCCGCAAGATTAAAGACGAGGAAGATGCGTCGAGATTCCATAGCCGCCCCTTTCCCTTCTTCTTCCTCTACCTTATCTCTTCTACTCTCTCTATTATTCTTTCTTCTCTTCTTCTACGCGACTGAAAGAAGCCCTAGCCATCACTTGCTCTCTCTCCGTCTCGCTCTCAATAGTTTTTGATATCTCTTAGGGCTCTCATAACCCTGTATTAAATAGGAGGTGTAAAGTACACACAAGGGAGACCCAAAAACATTCAAAAGATCGGCAAAAACAACTCAACCCGTAGCCCCTAACTTGCTCGCACGTGCAAGAATTTCGGGTCGTGCGCACGACCTAGACATAAATTTTTTCCAATGTATTTTCTCTGTTCCACCCATTCACACGTCTTCAACAAAAGTCGTGCGCATGACCTGTCCAGGTCGTGCGTATGATCATTCTCGGGCTTGGGCATGCGAGTTTCTTTGGGGCTAAACCCCAAGAATTACATAAGCAATAAAGACTTTTTTCTCGATTTCTATGCATAGTTTTGAATTCCAGAAGCGGATTTGGGATCTTGCCTCTCATATCCCCGATCTTCTTTCTTTCAGACACACTGTACAAGCTTTCCTTGGCCGGTTGAGGAGTAGCTTAATTTTTCAAAGTGTAGATTTAAAGATAGTGACTTATCACTCAGGGATGTAGGCTACGACTGAATCTTGTTAACAAATCCCTTGTGCCCCGCTTTGTACAATCTGAACAACTTATCAACTGACTGTGTCAGGGGATAGATCGATGGAAAGATTCTCCCACAGAATGATGTGCTCAAGTGTGTTGAGTGTGCATGTGGGCACGTGTGGTTTATTAATAATATTAATTATTATTCATGTGAGTTGCCCACCAGGGCTTGTCCTTAATTATAGCGACTCACCGCTGAGCAGCACAAGTCGCGAGACCAGCCTTTAAACTAGGGCTGATAATTTTGGAAAATTTTATTCACACCCTAAAAATGATGAACATGCCCTGCTTTCCCCTAAACATTGGTTTCCCACCTCATAAATGTTGGAAATATCCTATGGTAGAGGCCTTCAATGGAAGCGAATTACCGGTCGAAAGACCATAGGTTGTGTGCATTCCATTATTAAATTTTCATAGAAACTAATCTATGTATGCGTGCATGTATGTACACGTGAATTGAACACCCTAAGGGAAATCTAGCGATATGTGTGGGGGAAAATCTTCGTGCCGACCCGAAGACTTCGCCTCACCAGTTAATTGAAAGTTCAAGTCGGAGATCGTTGTCCGATCTGTGGATTGAAGTCGTAGTTCTCAATAAGCAAGCAGATAGGATATGCAATCAGAGAGTTGACGCGAGAGATGTGATCTCGGAGTTCAGCCGAAACCTACGTCTCCGTGCTATAGGGAGCAACCCGAATTCACTAACACTTGTATTAAAGTGATCTCGACAGGCCGAGTATCACTGAAACCATTTTGATCTCTTCAAAGACAAGAAGAAGATCGAAGAGAGGAAGTGAGGGGATGGAAACTGAAATCCAGAGCTCTGGTTTTTGAAAATCAGATCTCAGAAGTGAAAATCGGATCTTCTTACATTCGAAGGTTCTGCTATTTATAGAATTCCCGGGGAGGAACTCCGGAGTAAATGGCGGTTTCTGCTGTCGTATCTGGGGATCCTCCAGGTAAAGCTGGTGGGCCCCGCTGCCGTCTCCTGGAGGGATTCCACAGGCTCTTGGGCCCACCAGGTAGGGCTGGTGGGTCCCGCTATTGTCTTCGGGGGCCCACTAGGCAGGGCCGGTGGGTCCTGCTGTAGTCTTCGGGGGCCCACTAGGCAGGGCCGGTGGGTCCCGCTGTTTGCAGACTTCTTGCCAAAATTTGCACCCACAATATGAATATCTAGCATGCATACAAATTGAATCTATGTTAGATCTACATGTTAGAGTTTATCATATATTTGTGCGGATCTTTTAACTACGGAGGATTATCTTCATTGTTGATGAAGATGGAAGAACACCCTCAAATAAGATGAAGGAATGCAAGAGGATGAAGTCTTCTTCGTTGACCCGATCTCACAAGATGCACGACACATCATCGAAGGATCTCTGAGTGCTTCCTTGCAACGACCCTTCTCCACCTTTAAATCACCACGCGAGGAAGACAACCCGAAGTCCAAACCCAAAAGCTTACGCGAGAGGGATAGTAGGAGAGGAGAGAAAGAAAAGGGGGGCAGTTAGGGCATCCACAAAGGGTTGTCCCCCTCTCCCCTTGTCTCTTAATTTATAGAAGGTTGGCCACACACCCCCTTGCATAAACAAGTGGGCCCCCTTTTTCTCTCTCTCCCTTGCGTGCATCACTAGGTCGGCCCCCCTTTTCCTATTTAGGAAAACACTCCCCCCCCCCCCCTCTCTCTCTCTCTCTCTCTCTCTCTCTCTCTCTCTCTCTCTCTCTCTTGCAACTCCTATACTAAAAGTTACATTATAAGTGACATGATAAAAGTTATATCATATGTCACATATAAGCTTGAGATATGTCACCAGTGACATATAAGCTTGGGCTATGTCACTTGTGATATATAGAAGTTATATCAACAATAATATAATAGAAGCAATTTTTCAGTGACATAATAAAAGCAATTTATCAGTGATATAACAGAAGCTATGCCATCAGTGATATATAAAAATTATATCACCATTGACATATAAACTTGAACTATATCACCAATAACATATTAGAACTCATGTCATCATTGATAAAACAGAAGCAATGTCATAAGTGACATAATAAAAGCTATGTCACCAGTTACATATAGAAATTATATCATCAGTAACATAATAAAAGTTATATCATCAATGACATTATAGAATTTACATCACCAATGACATATAGAAGTTATATCACCAGTAATATATAAGTTTGAGTGATGTCACTAGTGACATATTGAAGTTATCTCATCAGTGACATAATAGAAGTTATGTTATCATGGATATAATAGAAGGTATGTTACTATTAAAATATAAAAGTTATCTTATTAGTAACATAAAAGAAGCTATGTAATCAGTGACAGATAAGTGTGAGCTATGTCACCAGTGACATATAAGATTGAGTTATATCACCAGTAATATATATAAGTTATATCATCAATGACATAATCGAAGCTATGTCTTCAGTGATATAATAGAAGTTATATCACCAGTGACATATAGAAGTTATATCACCAGTGATATATAGAAGTTATACCATCGATGATATAATAGAAACTATGTCATCTATGACATAGTAGTTATGTCACTAATGACATATAGAAGTGATATCATTTATGACATATAAACTAAAACAATGTATGTAATTGATGCGACTCTAAGCGATCTCTGTGCTCAGTGCCTCGACAGATTCGCATCCATAACTTCTTCTTTGGGGATGACCAAAAGTCTCTCAGAATATGATAGGCCATTAGAAGCTATTGTCTTCAGTAACATATATAAGTTATAATTTAATATAAGCTTGAGTTGTATTACCAGTGACATATAAAGGTTATATCAACAGTAACATTATAGAAGCTATATCATCAGTAACATAACTTTTATATATCACTAGTGACATATAGAAACTATATCACTATTGACATACAAGCTTGAGTTTTGTCACCAGTGACATATAGAAGTTATGTCATTAGTGACATAATAGAAGTGTTATGTCTTCAGTCACATAATAGAAGCTATTTCACCAGTGACATATAGAAGTTGTGTCACAAGTGTCATATAGAAGTTATGTCACCGGTGATATATAAGCTTGAGCTATGTCATATATGACATATATAAGTTATGTCATTAGTTATATTGTAAAAGTTATGCTATCAAATACATAATAGAAGCTATACCACAAGTGATATATAGAAATTATTTCATCAGTGACATAATAGAAACTGTCATTAGTAACATATAAGCTTGAGCTATGTTACCAGTGATATGAATTTGAGCTATGTCACCAGTAACATATAGAAGTTGTCATCAGTGACATAATAGAAGCTATGTCTCTAGTAACATATAGATATTATATTACCAGTAACATAAGTTTAAGCTATGTTACTAGTGAAATATAGAAATTATATCATTAGTGATATTATAGAAGCTATGTCATCAGTGACATAATAGAAGTTATGTCATCAGTAACATAATAGAAGTTATCATCAGTGACATAAGCTTGAGCTATGTCACTAGTGATATATAAGCTCGAGTTATGTCACCAGTGACATATAAACTTAAGCTATGTCATCAATGACAAAATAGAAGCTATATCATTAGTGATATAATAAAATAATGTTATCTGTGACATAATAGAAGCTATGTCACCAATGACATATGAGCTTGAGCTATATCACCAGTGACATAATAGAAGTTATGTCATCAGTGGCATAATAGAAGCTATGTCACCGGTGACATATAAAAGTTATATCATCAGTGATATAATAGAAGCTTTGTCATCACTGACGTAATAGAAGCTATCCCACCGATGACATATAGCTATTATGTCAATAGTGATATATAGAAGTTATGTCATCAGTAACATAATAGAAGTTATCATCAGCGACAAAAGTTTGAGCTATGTCACCAGTGATATATAAGCTCGAGTTATGTCACCAGTGACATATAAACTTAAGCTATATCATCAATGACAAAATAGAAGCTATAGCATTAGTGATATAATGAAATAATGTTATCTGTGACATAATAAAAGCTATGTCACCAATGACATATGAGCTTGAGCTATATCACCAGTGACATAATAGAAGTTATGTCATCAGTGGCATAATAGAAGCTATATCCCCGGTGACATATTAAAGTTATATCATCAGTGACATAATAGAAGCTTTGTCATCACTGACGTAATAGAAGCTATCCCACCGATGACATATAGCTATTATGTCAATAGTGATATATAGAAGTTATATCACCAGTGATATATATGCTTGAGCTATGTCACCTGTGACATATATGGGTGCAAAAAATAGTTATGGCAAGTAAGCCAATAGAAGCCCACACCTCTAAGGTCAATGAGGGCAGCTTATGGATAACCAATGTGTCGGCATACACCCAAGCTGAACAAAGCCCAAGAGTGCAGCTCGTGAATCACCAACAGGCTAGTAGAGGCCCAAACAGAATAAGATGTATGAGTACATCTCGTGAATCTCCAGCAGGATGGCAGGGGCCATGCAATCAGGGGACCACTAGAGCAACTTGTGACCAAGTGGAGAGCAGCTAGTAGAGGATGATTTCTGGACCAGCCACGGGGCACCACCTAGGGCAATCACTGTTCTCCACCTTCCGATAGAGAGCAACCAACAAAGGTGACACGTGGACCAGCCATGAGGTGCTACATGGAGCAAACTTCATTTGACACCTTTACGGGAAGCAACACTTATAAATACAGTAGAGGCAAATAGTAAAAGGGATTGGGGGATCTTTTGGGGGGATTCCTTTCTATTTTGGGGGGATCAAGTCATGGGTGAGAGTAACAGAGCTCTACACCCTGGCTGATCCGAGAAAGGCCATGTCTCTCCCTCCACCTTCTAGTCTTATAACCCTCTAGCTCTAGTTAATCTACTTGTACAAACCCCCCTCGGCCTGTCGAGGGGTAGCTCTACTCCTTCAGATTTAGTAGATTGAGGTTGCAACTTACCACAAAGAGACATATGCTACGATCAAACTTCGACAATAAATCCTATGTCTACTCTCCATACTCCGCACTTCCCTCACTCTCACCTTAAGCTATACGTCTACCATCCACTCAACTCTCCATCAGTTGACCGTGGGACAAGATGTTCCAACGGTAAAATATTTTTTCCCCACAGTTTGGCACCATCTGTGGGATCTTGCAAAAAGCTCATCTGCTCTTTCCAAAGGCTAATTGGTTGAGCAAAAGCAACTTATCAGCAACTCAGTATCCAAAGGCTGGTCCACCGAGTAGAAGCAATCAATCTTTCTCCCTTTGTTATATGGAAGAAAGGCTTCTCTAGCAATAATGAAACCCTGAAAATATCATAATCAAGTTTTGAACCAAACCTGACAAGATGTGAGCTAATTGGGGGATGACCAAGGCAGATCTATTGCCCACTCAGCGAGTTGCAGATGTACAATAGTGGGGGTGGACCAGCCTCATCCCGAGGCTCACTCACATCACTCCAGCTCAGCCCCGCCGCACTCCAGCAATACCATATTGTCGCCTTGATAGCGGAGCAACTAGGAATTTATCAAGTCTCAGTGGAAGACCATCAACTCATAGCAACACCACCTTGATGATCGAACGAGACGCCCTCAAGAAGGCCACGACTGAGGCAGCGGTGGCCATACCATCTCCCGTTGGTGAAGCCAACAATCATGTCAGAACTGTGATCTCACTGCCAAAGACTCTAGTGGCCAGCCTCCCACCGAGTTCGGGAGCTAATCCTTCTAACACCAGGCGATCGACCCCCTGCATCAAAGACTCTCAGTCGCTCTGCCCATTGATGCAATTCATGCAAGCTCATCACCAACCTCATGGGGATGACATGTGCTGTATCTTAATTATTTTAAAGCATCATCGGGACAAGGCATTAAGGTAATCTCGCCGACATCTTCATTAGAAGTCCTCACACTCATCATCCGCAACCTTCATAGCTTTTCTTTTTATTAACGGAGTTTGCTTGCACTTGTACTTTCATGTCGAACTTTATGAGCATGTGCGGATAAACCCTTAGTTAGGTCTATGGGGGGATGCCTAGTAGTACTTATGCTTATCTTTTGATTAAAGGCTTAGTGTCTTTTTTATTGAATCTTATGCGTATGATACAATCAAAGATGTATGTTCTCTTTCTTACAAATTTGTCTGATTTTGTATCGACTCTGGGCATAGGTAATACTTGTGAATCCCTGTGGCATAATAGCACAAACGTAAATGAGGCACTCTTCCCAAACAATTTCATTTATTTAATAAAGTATGATAGATGCTTAGATATAAAAATTAGTGCATATGTATAAGTTGTTTTGATTACATATTGACTCCGGGCATATGCAATACTTAATAATTAACCTATGTAGTATGCACTAGAACCTACTTTGATGTTATCCTCATACGTATTCAATGATCAAAAGAAAGTATAAATAATTACTAGATTGAACCCGGATGCCTTAGCTTCTCTCCTCCATCGTAATCTACTTAATAGCAATCTTTTAGTTATGTTTAATTTAGTATTTTAATTTCATCTCTTGTGCTCCACTCTTGTAGAAAACTCTAATTTTTTTATCTTTCACGCACTCCTATCGCACTAGTTCCTATTAGTCATTCAGTCCCTACGAAATCGATCTCGAACTCACCGATATTATTACTTCGATGCACACCTTATACTTGGGGTTAAATTGCACTTTTTAGTTCCTTAATTAGGCCTACTTTAAAGTTGTAGCAAGTGTCATCTAACACTTAGTTGTTCTTCAAGTGTTTGAGGACTGTTTTCATAGATTTGATCTCTTTTAGTGTACTAGGGTTTAACAAAGATAGATCTAGATCTCTTAGGAGATCAAGATCATCATCTACCATTGTCACTTCATAGGACCAAGTCTCTTTGTTTTCCCCCTTCTTTCTTTTTCTTCCACACCCCTTTTGTTCGTTCCCACTGCTTGTGGAAGGCTCTTTCAGGAGTGCTAACTCCGTAACAGCGTTCACATGGAACACCCATTGGCAACAACGCTCGTGTTAGACACCTCTCTTGAGGTAAGGGAAAGCGGAGAAGAAGAGCGGAGCCTTGACGCAAGAGATTTACCAGCAGCACCTATGAAGTGAGAGTGATGTCTCCACTTCATCGGAGGAGCGGGTCTTTGACCCAGGGATCTTTGGGGTAATCTCCATATTGTAACTTAGATTGCTTGTTTCTTAATCTCATTATGGATGACTAGGCCCCTCTGTGTGAAGAGTCTATGCCGGATGATGTTTTTTTTTTCGATTAGAGTTTTTCACCTTGAAAACACAATGTGTTGTTCTTTGGCATTATATTGTGATCGTTTCTATGTCAGCTCTGGATGTGTTGGAGGAGTCGGTGGCTCCTTAGATTTGATACCAAGAAGAAGTTTAGAGGAAAGAATCTTAATCCTACCTAGGGTTTGAAGGTCTATTTATACTATAGAAGAGAGGTACAATCATAACCTAATAAAGAACCAAAAATAACCCTAGAAGGCTTAATCCGTTGAACCCCCAATCAGAACACGACAGCAAGCGCCCGGGCGCCCGAAACCGAGTACCCGGGTGAATTTCTTGGCAGGGGTTGGACTATAACATCTGCCGGGTTTGGGTATCGTTCTAATGTAGCATGCATGATAGAAAGACGGGTCAACTGAGATCAAATCCGGCAATGGTATCAGAATCCTTCGTAAACCCCATTCTAGAAAACTTGCAATGAGATTCATAAGATTGATGTCTATGTCATCAACCTCGACCCTCTTGACCCAAATAAACCAAAAAAGGGGAAACCAAAATCCAATACCCAACTGGAACCACCTCAGCTCGGCGTAGAGGATTAGCAGCACCTGCCTCAACTATGCAACCACGATTGGCCGCCGCCTCGAACCACCGAGAACCCACCGAGCAGGGGGGACTGGAGAAACACACGGTGGAACACGGCCACCGGGGTCCAGATCCATCACCCCAACAAAACATCGGCCAGGAAAATTCATGATACGATCGGTGTGGATATCGATCTAAGCCGAAGGAAACCACGCGCAACCAGAGATAACGAGCACAAAATCCCCCTGAGCCGAATTGGAACCCTATCTACAAGGAGAGGAAAGGACCAAGGACGACCTCCCCAAGTCATCAGCACCGATCTCCGGGTCTACCCGGAACCGCCAACGGCGTCAGGGGAGGCCAAGAGGTGACAACCAAGAACCCTAACCCTATTGGAAGAAATGGGGAAAGAAACATTTGCTAGTAATGGTAACTTTCTAATTTGTTGTTTTCTAGCCTATTTAAAGCCCCAAATTTCTAGGGATGTTATATTAGGTCAGTGTTTAGGGTCTTTGATTTGATATTTTTAGTAATTTTACTAGTTTCATAATTTCGTGTTTTAGGATTTTCCCACAAACCCTGACTTGTAAACTTAGATAACAAACTTTGATGAATAGAATTTATGATGGAGAGCTCTATCTTTTCTCTTAAACTCTGTCCTTCGGAGGAGGACAACATAGAGCCAATGGTGGACCTGGTGGTAGACCGGAGTACGATGGGACACACTCTAATATCTAGAATCACTTGTCTCGCTTTCAATTCTCGAAAGAACAAAATAGGATCGAACCAGAGATACCACTAGGGCAGTCGGTGGAAGATCCCTGTGTTCAATTGTAATAAACTCTTGATCAAACAAGTAAATCACATGCACAACCCCTGAGCGAACACTAGTAGATTTTAAGAAAATTAAAGACAAGGTTTATTCGCCTGTCATGATATCTCAATAATCACAAAATGAGATATGTTGGGTGATATGGGACCAATCACACAAGGCCCTAAATGATGCAGAGACAATAAGTAAAAGCATGCAATGATATCTTTTTACAAGAAAAACCTTCGCATGAAAAAACTCATCGGCTGAACCGGGATGGTGAGAGCAATATACTACTAGCAATAAGGTACCGTCTAATTACAAGAGTAGGGACAAAGTCTCACAAATCCTACAAGGAGTTCACCTCCACGTACACTGTTACGAAGAGAGGGGGAGAGAGAATAGGATTAGGGAGAAAATCTCCTTGTATTATCTCATTAATCTCACACTTGCATTACATAAGACTACCTCTCTTTATATAGAGAGAGCACGCACACCATTATGTTACCACAACCGAGGTGGGACTAATAGAATACTAACACACACACACACTACATCTAATACCCCCCGTCAAACTGATGTAAGGTATAAACCGACTACCACACCATTATGTTACCACAACCGAGGTGGGACTAATAGAATACTAACACACACACACACACTACATCTAATATACACCTTGCCGAATACCACCTTTCTCCTTAGCACTTCACAAGTTTCCTGCTTGGCCATCTTTTGCTCGAACCCAACAAGAATGGCCACCCACGACGCCGCGCGGACTCCCCCTTCACGAGCAGAGATATCTATAAAAATGTTAGCCTTCACAAATATTAGAACACACCCAAGAGTGAATCGCACCCCACTGTGAACTGTGGACCTTTCATTTTGTAAGGGATTTCTTCACCGGTTTAAACCAACACGGCACGTGAACCTCAATGGATTCAGATCGGTTCCCTCTAATGCCTACAAAGAGGAATTACTTGCTTGTGAGTCGCTTCACATGAACCCCACCAAACAACTCTTGTGATTCGCACAAAGGATTCTTTGCTTCGCACAAAGGAACCCCGTGAATATGATTTTGGGGTTAGTAGCAAGAAAGACTCAACCTAAAAAAGAGAGGAAAGGTCTTTGCCTACAAGAGATCCAGAAAACCTCGACGCTTGAATCCACGGAAAACCTCAAGGCCTCCGAGAAATTAATGCATGAAATCCTCGAAGAAATCCATGTCCCAAGAGAGAGGGATCAAGCATCCAACAACATCAAAGGGAAAATCTTTAAGAGGCGCGAAAGGAAGTAGCACAAGCCCTCTCAAGATCTCTAATACCCTTGCTCTCAAAAAGTCCCAAATCTATAAATTTTGAATAGCAGAGGTCTGGTTCAAAGAGCTCAAAGAGTCCCTTTATAACATAAATCAATCCCGCCAAACAGTAGCTGTCGGATGGGGATCTAATGGTCGAAACAGGCTGAATCTTAAGTCAGCCTGAGGCCTGGGCATACATCGGTCAGACGAGTCACTACAAGAAAAACTATTGTTACTGACGGAATTGTTTGTTCTTTTCGGTATAATATGAGTTTTTGCCGACGGTAATAAAACTTTCCGTCTGTATAATCCCATTGTTTTTTTGTTTTTTTATGGTTTTTTTGTAGCCGACAGACATTTCAACTCTGTCGGTATAAATATTTTTCGTCCAGGCGAAGATGGGTCGCTCGAAATGAGACGTCAAAAGTGTCTAGACGCTCTGAATTTGACCGCCGTCCAAACGATCAGACGGTTTCAGTAACCTCCCAACAATTAGAAGATTTTTAAGTGTTGAACCATGTAAAACCGAGACGCCACAATGTGCACTAACGTTGGGCCTGCCTAGTGGGCTAATGGTGATTGCAAAAGTGCATCAACATGTGTGCATTTATTCTCCAGCCAGTCCAGGTACTGAAACTATTAGACTCGAAAATCCAGACCAAAACGCAAATCGATAAACATTTAGGGTCTGTTCTTTTAGTTTCTAGGGGAAAAAAAATAAAAAAAAATACTTTCTGCAGAAATTGTTTCCACACCACAAAATTGTTGTCGTTCTTTTGAATAGGGAAATGGATTGTGGAAATCGACTGAGATCGAGTGGCCGACCATGATCACCGGAGGTCGAGGAGGTCCACCGGAAGATCGCCGGAGGTCGAGGAGGTGCACTGAAGGTCAATGAGGTCCGTTTGAAGGTCTGTGATGGTTGAAGAGGTTCGCCAGAGGTCGAGGAGGTCCGTCGGAAGGTTACTAGAGGTCGAGGAGGTTCATGGAAGGTCGACGTGGTCGGCTGGATCTCAGTCAGAACTCGCCTGCGGGATTAGGGTTTTGAAGAAGAAGGGAAATCAACTTTCTGCAGGTTTTGGGTGGAAACTCATTTCCCTGATAGCAGGAAAATTTTAGGGGAGGGAAACAAGATTTCATCACAAAAGAAAACCGGAAACAGATCAGAAAATCCCATTTCCACTCACTTATTAATTTCCTTGCTCCATTCGCTTGCAAAAGAACAGACCCTTAAGAGTCCAGAAAGCAACTCATAAGAAAAATACTCGACAAAAAATGCGATTATGGAAAACCGATAAGCCAACAAGCAACACTATGGATTAGATCCAACACCCCAAGGACTAGTAGGAATCATACATTGGGTTGTTGTGAACCAAGTCTGATTTCTAATAAAGCATGCGCTGCACTGATACTGCATTGACCAGAACACTAGAACTTATACAGCTTGATATACCCTAGTATGTTTTGTGCTCACGAATTATGACAAGACGTAACATTCTTGCCAATTGCACATGATATTGTGTCAAATAGACAAGGTTTTTTATGCCCTTGTACTCGGTATTCTCTGCGTGAGAATCAACATATCTGAAGAAAGTAACACGAGACCCAGTTCATCGTACTCGTCTCTAAACCTACACTGCATCACTCCCCAGCTCCGCACTTGAACTTTTTCCGACAAAGGCCACATCTGCACAATAACATCGATAGAGGATCCGCGGTAATCCTTGATGACAAACTAGTGACCTATCGCCCAAGGTCGGGGTGTCTTGCCAACTTCGCTAGCAGTGCTCGCCAAAACGATCTTTACGTTCAAGAGGGGCAATGAGGTTAATGCAGCTGCGATAAGTGGACTTGATCAAAGATTGTTCAGATAAGAAAAGAGTATGCAATCAGTCGGTTCAGCAAAAGGAAGAGCACGATCAGGATGTGATAAGTGGGTAAGACACTATGGTTAAGGGGCTGTTAGTCGATTGGGACTTATCGTGGATTTCCATTTACTCAGGAGTGCGAGGGTAGCGGTTTCAGATTCCACAGCATGAACTCCTAAGTCGATCGTTAGTCAATCTCGGACAGTGCCTCACATGTCTGCAGATTCCACAAATGTGGGAATTGAAATTCCATCTCCACCTACAGTTCCACCCGAACCCTCGAACTTTGAAGTCTCACATACTCCCCTTCTCCACCGGCAGTCCAAAGTCCATAAGTTTGTGTCCACATCCCCCAAACTTTTGAATTTTTAGGACTTTCATAGTTTGTGACCTAAAAGAAGTCCACAAGTCCATAAAATACCATGAAAACTTTACCAGTTAAAGAAATTTTACCAAACCCAAACTCTTTTTTGCAATCAACCAAACCCTAACTTACTACACCTCTTTAACTTCAAAAGAAAAAGGTGTTTGGCTATCCCCCAAACAAGCAGTTGCAGGTTCTTTACAGCACTACATAACAATTGATTCAACCGACGAACGGTCGAGATCTCTCTGTGAAAGAATCAGTGACATGAAAAGAACAGCTGTAAGGAGATTAGAACTTAAAAGAGGTTGATTTTACATACCATGCCCTTACACTCAAAAGGGTAGATCTCCCCATAAATCAGAAGGGCACCATCAAAAGAAAAGAACAGGACCTTAATAACTTATTAAGGCACCCAGGATATAAAAACCACTATTCATCCTATGGAAACAATTACTACTGCAGGAACCAAGGAATCGTCACTCAAAAGGATGGAATGCAAAATACCATCCCCGGACATAAGCAGTATTTTGTACTTCCGTTAGGCCTCGGTTTTTCTACGAGTCCTCTTTTGCTTATCTTCCTCACGGTACCTCTCTCGCCGCTCCTCTCTCTGTCGCTTCCTTGTTAACTGCTCGTTCTTGGCCTTCTCCGCCTCATGTGCCTTCTTCTTTTCCTGTTCCTTGAGCTTGCGCTTCTTTGTCTGCAGTACAACCCATGGAAACTCAGGCAAATTAGGCGAAGATTGCCCGCATTCAACACAGTGGAAACTGATAGAAATTAGAATCGTGGCACCGCCGATGATAGAATCGTGGCACCGCCGATGATGACGGTGTGTACTAATCAAAATTCCCTTTATATTATCCTTCCATTTCAGATGACGATGCCTAACAAAATACCACATCAAACTACTGCTTACAAAAATCCCTTTATTCACCTTAAAGGAAGCAAAGTGATACCTTTTCAATTTTTATCCGTTGAAGGTGTTGAACAAGGGCGTGAACCTTCCGCTCAGGAGGCTCCATGACCACAGCTCGCCGGTTCTCAAGAAGCGGCCTCTTCCGACCAGGAGTGTCCTTTGGCTTGGAACCAAACGGCAGATCTTTTTGCAGCTTCTGTGGGATCACCAATGGATTGAACTTTCTCGGCTTCCGCTTGATAGGCTGTCGAAACAGAGGAAAGGAGACATCAAGAAACAGCATTCATGAAAGAGGTATGCACACCCAAAAAAATGGAAGGTCAGAACATAAAACCTTGTAGACCGAGTCTTTGTTGTAGGGAACTGGCAGATTGTTGTCCCTACGGAGCTCAGCAACTGTTTTCATGCCTTTCCAAGCCTGATCGCAAGGTTGCAGTGATGTTGTCACAGGGTTAAAGAATTGAGGGGTGTCAACTTGAGTCCACGCACGTAAGAAAACAATATCGCTCATGAGAATTCTGTCCTCAAACGTGCATCTTGCAATCCCTTCTTTCACACCCCCTCCTTTCTTCGACTGATTGCCTAATTGAGCCTTTGCAGCCTATCATAGAAGAGAAGTAAATCACTTAATCGAGAACAAGATGTTTGCTTTCATTATAGTTCTACGTTTTTTTGTCATAACCACAAGCCTTGCCTCATCTACTACTTAGGGTAGGCTTTAAGAATCATTCTTCACCAGTCATTTTTGTTAAAGGTTCTGTTATCACTGCAATCACAACAAATGATGCCCTAGGATTAAAAATTATTGGATTAAGCTTCATTTTATTGTCTGAGACTCTGAATTGCTTTTTTATGACTGCTTTACAACCCAGTTCCATGTTTTGGTCAAATTCACTTTACATGAACTATATTAAATAGGCAAGGGTTTGAATGTTTGTGAATGAATATATACTCTGGTAAAAGGGTATTATTATTAATAGAAAACATTTGTGGGGCAGCTAAAAAAAAATTAAAAGAAAATTATTTTTTGGAAGTTGCGACGCTATAGAAGAACCACCTATCTTTCCACCAGTAACTCATCCAGGTCAAGTTGGAACACAAAAAACCACCTTGCTGGTTGCACTGTTTTAGAAACTAGTAAAGGTACCAAACAAAAAAGTAACCCAAGACATGAACAAATGAGAGACTTGTTTTACAACTCTAGAATAAACACCAAAACATTTTCAGTATGAATTTACATGCAGACTTTTCTGTGGATAAGTCAGCACCGAGAAAGCAATTATGCAGAGGACATGCTTTTAAGTGTACAATTAAGAAACCCATGAAAAAAATTATTGAAAAAAAACAAGGTTATTTTCTAATCACAGTTTACAATACACGAACAACGGGCAAACAATAGCTTTGTTAGTACTTGTACAGATATATGTATATGTTTCATTTGTTTCTTTCCCTTCTAGAGTAATACTGTAATATGCCCACCATGCTGCTGATAAGTGAAAACACTAGCCTCCTTGTATATATATCTTGGGCTAATGCCCTAATGGAGAAAGGATCATTTTGCTCCTATATTATTACGTGGTATTAGAGCTAAGTGTTCTTCCGGCTCCCTCATCTCGGGGCTAGGGTTTTATAATCCCCCCCCCCCCAAATTTTGAGTCATTGTTTCCAGAAGTCCTTTCCTTCCCATCCTCATCCAGACTCCATCTTTGGAGCTTGGGTTCAATTCAGCATCCAAATATGTCAGAACTCCATTCCATTACCCCTTGAAGGAATCGAAGGATTCATAGCATCGTCGGCTTCGGAACTTCACCTTTGGTGCAGATCCATCGGAGTGAGAGACTTTGTGAACCATTGGTGAAGGTGTATCACCTTCGAGATAGCATCTTTAGAAATAACCATCGTGGGCTGCCTCCGGCAACTAATCATAGTTCATCTCCAATGTCATTGGCGTCAATCATTCCCGGCACAGATCTATTATCGATCTGTCGCACCTTGGCTCTGATCTCAAAGGAAAGCAGATTTCCTGATCTGTTCACTCAAGCTTGTCGTAGCTGATCTGAGCGACTAGAGGAAGGTGGAGGACGTAATAGCCGCGTGAGTCTATCTACGTGTTGCTTGTGTGAGGGTGATCAGTTTTTCCAGCCGAAGTATCAGGTGTCATGTCTCCCTAAGAAGTTTTTATCATAGCACAATTGACCACTTTGCTTGGTCAAATATGTAGGAACCCATGGACTGAATTTCAGGACAAAATTTTGTTTAAGAGGGGCATGCGGTAGTATCCAAGATTTTTAAAATAAGATCGAGTAATTTATTTATTAGAAACAAACGTTTTACATTTTCTGCACCCATTAAACTTTGTCCTACGCTACGGGAGAATCCACATGTATACTATTTGTGCTTCATAGTACAATTTTGTCTGTGTCTACGAGACCATTGCAACAATGCATTATGTGCATTACATTGACCTCTGCATGGAAAGTCATGAATGAATTATCATTATCGATACTGGAAGATCTACCATATATAAGGGTAGCTAGAAAGCACCGAAAGTTACATCATTGAATTCATCTCGACGAGACATTTTAAACGAGTTTTATTTGGGAAACAAACACTCAAATAATGAGATATTGAAGTATTTCTGTTTTACAATTTTTTTCGACATTGCAGTTGATCGGATGATTGGATCGCAATGAAACTTCCGTCATTGAACTCGAGTCGGTGAGATCTTTCCAACAGACATAGTTACTAATTTAGGGTATGGAAACTATTCGACGGACCTCCAGTTCGGAAATTATTCAAAAAATTAAAAAAAATCGACAATAGTTCGAGAAAAATTCTATTACTATGGACGGTCAATAAAGTTTCTACCATTTGATGACCCTAGAAGTTTTGGAATTTGTTGAAAATTGGTGAAGATGATTGATCTTACCCTAGACAACACACCCACCAAATTTCAAAAAATTCTGAAACTTATAGGTGGCATTTTC